>APFE031055136.1:48107-71736 GCA_000404065.3 Pinus taeda
TAGACCTTCGGCTCTGATACCAGTTGTTAGAAAATTATATATTACAGAGCAATGGAACACATAGAATATTGCATAAATATAAATACAGAAAACGCATAAAACCAGAGAGACAGATATACGTGGTTCACCCAGTTTGGCTACGTCCACCCCGAACAACCAGTGCTTCCTTTCTATTATCCAGCCAAATGAAGAAACACAACCTACAGCAGATCCGCTGTAATATCCTCTGTTTTCTCTCATAGTCTCACCTCTCTATTTCTCGCTCGGAGAATACACATCTGTTACACAGCCTCAATACAATGCCCTCATACAAAGAGAGGGGTTGCCTTCTAGGGCAAAAAACCCTAAACTAAACATAAGTTCTACCGTCAGATCATCTGCCTAATGAACAGCCCAAATTGACTAGAAATTACTATACTTTTACAAGGCAATTTTACATATGTTTTTAGCTTCGGGGGAACTACCCCCGAACCCCCGCCGGGGGACCGCTGGACCCTGGACCCCCACGGGGGGGACAAGTCCCCCCCACATGGAGGGGTGTACAAACTTCCTGGGGTATACATCTGGCTGAAACAAAGACCTCTAAACAATCATGATCCATACTCAACAATCTTCCACTTGGAGAATGATTGTAGCAACTCCACCGCTACTCCATTTGTTGGACAATGACTCCTCTTTGGACTTGGATGTTTCTCATCTTCATCGTCATCCTTGAAGACCAATTCAATCTGAGCATATTCTCAGTTTCTCCCTGGTTACAACTTTTGTTAGCATATCTGCAGGATTCTGGCTAGTGTGTATCTTTTCCAGCTTCAACTCTCCATCTTCCAACACTAATCGTATGAAATGGTACTTGAGCTGTATGTGTTTAGTCCTAGAATGAAATGTTGAGTTCTTTGCAAGATGAATGGCACTTTGGCTATCACTATATAACATTCCCATATCATGCTCCTTACCCAATTCACACATAAACCTTTGTAACCAAATCATTTCTTTACTAGCCTCTGTAGCAGCAACATACTCTACTTTTGTTGTTGAAAACGCAACAAAACTTTGGATTTTTGAAACCAAACTAACAGTTGTTCCAGCTACAGTAAGTACATATCCTGTAGTGCTCCTTCTGTTATCTTTGTCACCTACCATATCTGCATTAACATATCCCTGTAGAGAAATGTTTGAACCACCAAAGCATAATGCTTGATTTGTGGTACCTTTCAAATATCTGAGAATCCATTTCACTACCATCCAATGTTCCTTTCTTGGATTGTTCATGTACTTGCTTACAACTCCCATTGCATGTGCAATATCAGGCCTTGTGCAAAACATTGCATACATTAAGATTCCAACTGGTGATACATATGGAACTTTAGACATATAGTCCATGTCTTCTTGGGTCTTTGGGAACATTTCCTTACTAAGTTTGAAATGGCTAGCAAAAGGTGTACTAACTGATTTTGCATTGTGCATATTAAATCTTTTCAACACCTTTTGTATGTACTCATTCTGAGACAATGTTAATTTATGATTTTTCCTGTCTCTAGTTATTCTCATACCAAGGATTTGTTTTGCAGCTCCCAAATCCTTCATTGCAATTGAATTTGCCAATTTTCTTTTGAGCACATTTATTTCTTGCATGTTAGATCCTGCAACAAGCATGTCATCTACATACAATAACAATATAATATAGCTGCCATCATTTTGCTTTTTTAGATAAACACAATGATTACAGTGACATCTAGTATAACCTTGTTCAGACATTAACTTGTCAAATTTTAGATACCATTGCCTTGGAGCCTATTTTAAGCCATATAAGCTCTTCTTCAACCTACACACAAGTTTCTCCTTCCCTTTCATTCCATATCCTTGTGGCTGCTGCATATATATCTCTTCCTCCAAATCCCCATGGAGAAAGGTTGTCTTTACATCTAACTGCTCAAGATGCAAATCTTCAGCTGCTATTAGACTTAGAATAGTTCTGATTGAAGTCATTTTCACAATAGGAGAAAATATCTCATCAAAGTCTATACCCTTTTTTTGTGCAAACCCTTTCACCACAAGTCTAGCTTTATACCTTTTTCTACCTTCATCTTCTTCTTTCAACTTGTAAACCCATTTATTCTGCAATGTTGTTTTCCCTGCAAGCAACCTGGCTAAGTCCCAAGTCTGGTTATGTGCTAAGGAGTCCATCTCTTCTTTCATGGCTTGCTCCCACTTCTTCCTAGTTTCTACCTACACTGCTTCTTCATGACATTCTGGTTCACCAAAATCAGTCAACAATACATAATATAATGAAGGAGAGTATCATTTAGGTGGTCTACTCATCCTCATAGATCTTTTAACACCACTTTCAGGTGTTTGAAGTGCTTGTTGCTGTTGTGGTTGTTGTTCTGCCTATTGAGCATTATGATTTTCAGGCACCATCACTTTTTCTATAATTTCGTCAAGCACTGTGTATTCTCTGTTTTCTTTTTCCTGTTTCTTTTCCTGCAGCTGATTCTTATACAAAACCTTTTCATTGAATATGACATCTCTACTCCTAATGATTTTGTGTTTTTCATAATCATAAAAGCGATAACCAAAATCATTAACACCATATCCAATAAAAAGTATATTTCTTTGACTTTGCCTCAAGCATTGTTCTATTTTCTTTATTAATGTGGACAAAGGCTTCACAACCAAGAGTCTCTAAAAAAGAGTAGTTTAACTTTTTACCTATCCATGCCTCCTCTGGAATACCACCATCCAAGGAACTTGAAGGCCCTTTGTTTATTAGATAAACAGCAGTATCTACAACATTTGCCCAAAATTGTAAAGACAATCCTGCATGCAATCTCATGCACCTTGCACACTCCATGATTGTCCTGTTCATCCATTCTGACACACCATTTTCTTGCGGTGTTCTTGGAACTATCTTCTCTCTACGAATTCCATTCTCTGAACAGTACCTATCAAACTCTTTGCTGCAATATTCACCTCCATTGTCTGATCTGAGACACTTCAACCTTTTTCCTATCTCATTTTCAACGAAATCTTTCCATTTCTTGAAAGTATCAAATACATCAGATTTATATCGAATACAATAAATCCAGGTTTTCTGGTTGCATCATCAATAAAAGTAACATAATAACGAGAGCCACCAAGAGATGATACCTGAGCAGGTCTCCATACATCTGTATGCACAAGCTCTAATTTTTCGATCTTCTTTTCTTTCCCAACTCTAAGGATCTGACTCTCTTCTGTTTTCCATAAACACAATTCTCACAGAATTTTAAATCAACATGCTTCAAACCTGGCAACAAATTTCTTGAGTGAAGAATCTACATCCCCTTCTCAATCATGTGCCCGAGCCTATGATGCCACAATGTTGTATCTTCTCCTGTAGAGTTTAAAGCATTAACAGAATTAGAAATACCATTGCATAAATACAATGTACCAACCTTTCCTCCTTACGCTATTACCAGGGATCCTTTAGTGACCTTCCAGGGTTTATCTGTGAAAGTAGTTACGCAACATTCACCTCCCAACTGCCCTATTGAAATCAGATTTTTCTTCAAATCTGGAACATGCCTTACCTCCTTCAATAGCTATTGATTTCCATTTTGTTGTTTTATGAAAAATGTACCCATTCCAACGATTTTACAGGGTTTATCATCACCCAATCGACCCTGTCCAAAATCTCCTTGAACATAATCATGAAAATGTTTCTTATCAGGTGTGGCATGGAATAAGGCCCCTGAATTTACCACCCAGGCATTAATAATATTTTCTAATGAAAGAATCAAAACATATTGCAACACACCACTAGTTACATTCGCTTCATGATTAGTTTCTCGTTGTGTGTCTCCTTCTTTTCCCTTTTGAGACTTGCAGTCTTTCTTCAGGTGTCCTTTCTTCCCGCATTTCCAGCACACTATCCCCGATCTGGACTTGGATCTGCCTTTTCTTGACTTACTGCGATATCCAAGGCTCTTTCCTCTTCCCATTTTTCTTCCCCTAGTCTCTACAGACAAAGCATTACCTGATGTCTCACCGGAGCTTTTCCGTTGCATTTCCTCGCTAAGGATTGCACCGACAACATCATCAGACTTTAAAGTACTAGATCCAGAGACAGAGTTACTAATGGCCATAACTAAACCATTCCAACTTTCTAGCAATGAGCACAGAAATAACAAAGCCCTAACTTCATCATCAAAAGTTACCCCTACAGAACTTCACTGACTTGTAACTATATTAAAATCATTTAAATGCTCTGCAACAGATCCACCTTCTGATATCTTCATATTAGATAAACGCTTCATAAGAAATATCTTATTTGAAGGCAAGGGTTTTTCATATAGTTTGGCCAATGTCGACATTAAACCCTCTATTGTCATTTCCTTTGAAATATTAAACGCTATCGATGCCGCTAGGCAAAGCCATATTGTTCCAAGTGCCTTTCTATCGAGAATATTCCATTCTATGTCTGTCATACTTGTCGGCTTCTTTGTCTTTCCGCTCAATGGTAGGTACAGATCTTTCTGATATAGATAATCTTCCATCTGCATCTTCCACAGCTAGTAGTTTTGGCCCTTGAATTTTTCGACCCTAAACCTACCTTCTTCTGCCATTGCTCCCACTCAAACCAGGAACCCTTCTCCCCTGCGATTTTATCTGCCAAATAGACCTTCAACTCTGATACTAGTTGTTAGAAAATTATATATTACAAAGCAATGGAACACATAAAATATTGCAAAAATACAAACACAGAAAATGCATAAAACAAGAGAGACAGAGATACGTGGTTCACCCAGTTTGGGCTACGTCCACGAAGAAACAGCCAGTCCTTCTTTTATTATATTATCCAGCAAACTGAAAAGATACAACCTACAGCAGATCCATTGTAACTCCCTCTTCGCTCTCAATCTCCTCTCTTTTCTTCACTCAGAATACAGATATACATAGACGCAATACAATTCCGTCATATACAGCAAGGGGTTGCCTTCTAGGGCAAAAAACCCTAAACTAAACATAACTTCTACCGTCAAATCATCCGCCTAATGAACAGCCCAGATTGACTATAAATTACTATACTTTTACAAGGCAATTTTACATCTGCTTTTAGCTTCAGGGGCGCTGCCCCCAAGCCCCCCAGCCAAGGGGGATTGGACCCCTTGAACCCCCGCGGGGGGGGGGGGCACAAGTCCCCCCCACATGGAGGGTTGTACAATCTTCCTGGGGTATACATCCAACTGAAACCTTTGAATACAGAAGATAATAAGGCTCCACATCTGCAGTTTCTCCGTGGGCAGCGCCTAGTCTTTGTGCACAACGCCTTATTCCTGTGCACAGCACCTCAAGGTTTTTTCCAAATCTCCCAAGAAACTGACTTTTTCTCTCTTTTGGATGGGAGAGCTCGATACTCAAGAGTGAATACGAGGTAAATGAACCAAGTTTGGGGGCTTTTGAGTTTATATAAGCAAAATTATTTCTCTTTTTAAAAAAGAAATGTGACCCACAAACCTCTGAAAACTAATTTTTCACTTTTTGAAAACAGATTTACCTTTACAAGTGAACATTGAGCTGCCTTTTCACTTTTCGGAGTGCTGGAACTTCTTCTGGAACTTTTTGACCATGAGAACATGATGAATGTCTGATAACTCACAAATCAATACCCAAGAGCTGCTTGTCATGCTCTATTCACTGCTGGATTTATTCATGAAAATGATGGACCTTGGATACCCTAGCGACCTAATGGATGACCTGAAACTAAATGGAATGATGATGATGACTAGCATGTTTTTATTATGACACCTCCATAAAAATGTGATAGTTGACCAACATGAGTGAATTTCCAAAACACTGACTTCATTTCTAGACTGACCAAACAATGACTAAATTTTGCTATGTAAACCTAGTGACATAAAAAATTTGATTTTGATAGTCTTGACAAGCACAGTGAAAGCACATTTGATCCAGGTGACAGGCTAACAAGATAGACACTAACACCTTCATCGAGATCTACACCAAAACAACAAGATTTGTGCACTGAGATATGTATGTATATATGAGAGTTGCACCTAGATTCACTGAGATTATGACCTTGTAGGTATGCCTCCATCAAGATCATGATTGTGTCTACATGATTACTTCTATGTCGAGATTATGACTGCATCTAGAATGTAGGCCGAGACAAAGAGTGTCACTTTAAGATCCTCCTCTTCACAAATATGTCGAGATTGTAATGCTGCTTCAGTGATGACTGTGATCACCGAGGCTGTGAGGAGGCCGAGATTGTATTCATTAAGACAGTGAAGAGACAGAAAAAATCATCTTTGTGGTACCCATCCGAAGAACAGAGATCTCTGAGATTTGCGAGGTCTTAACACTGTAATTACTCACTGTAATTACCACCGAAGTTTCAGAGGCATCCGAGTTCATGTTTTTCTTGTAATGTGGATCTTACATGCCTATTTATAGTGGTTAGTCATGCATATAAGCCAACATGAGAGAGTGAACTATTGTGTCTCCTTATATGAGCCAACATGACTTCTTTTTATATCATTTGGAGGTTGACTTCTTCAAGAGGGATTGCGCTTGTCTTTGGAGGGCTTTTATACATTAAACATAGGATCAAGAAGAGCTTCTTCATATGACATTGACTCTGAATAAATCCTAAGGCTCTCAATGGGAGCCGCTAACAAATAAACCTCTTGCTCATGAAACCCATGTAGCAAGACATACAAAAAAAAAAATTATTTCTTTTATTTCATCATTTACAAAGATCATGTCATTATGAACACTGAACCTAGTTACACTTTCTTCAACAACATCTACAATCCTTTTTAGGTAGCCCTGTATTAACCCATCCAGATGTTGTTCAAAAAATAAAAATGAACATCAAATCACAATTACCTTTGTGATGGCATTTCATCATGACATTTTGCTTGCTTGCAACATCCACATCCTACGTAAATATAAACACATCTCCAAGACTTCCAATGTCAAGGGTCTTCTTTCTTTCCAAATTTCATCAAGGTCTTCATACCTTTTCCATGGAGATGTTAGATCTGTGAAAATTTCTGAATAGAAATCCAAGTGCAATGACTGATATTATTTCTTCTACTTATTAATTCAGAAGTAAGTTATGCATACTGTTTCTACAACAAATATCGAAATAAATTCTACTGCATCCCTCACAATTAGAATACTGCGGAAAGTAAATGCAAGGAAAAATACTAGCACAAGTACAATCACAATGACATAGTTATTTTTAGATAAATGTCCTCGGAAAAACCCAATGTGGGAAAACCAGTGCAGCAGATGAGGGTTTCTTTATTGATCATCACCAAAATCTCATGTACAAGACACAACTAGCAGAATAGAAGAGGAATTTTTGTGAGAAATTTTACAAACAATTTTCTCACACTTCACCGTGAAATTCTGACTCTGGAGAGGACCCACTGCCCTCACTACATCACCATCTGCGCAGTTACTGCGTAGTACCAACGTCACTACTTCTACGTTGTCCCTCCTCTTGCCTGCTTCTCTCTGCTTCCTACACTCACGACTATTGTTGATGCCCTCTCTCTCCAACCTACAACTCTCACTCTGATTCAATTTTCTCTTGCCGAACTTCAGCCAGTGAGAAAATCAATCTGCTTGGGCAACTGAGTATCTGCCTAGTTTGATTTCCAAATGCCCATCAAAGTCCTTCTTATAATCTTCCAGTTGAATAATCAACAGCCTAGATTAGATTTTAATCAACGGCTTAGATCATGTTGACTCGATCTTTGTCTTCTTCTAGAAGATTCATACCCAGTTTCATTAATACCCTTTAATTATTTTAATTTCCTAAGTTTAGACTTAGGCACCCATTAAAAATAATAAATTATTTTAATAAAACTGTCTATGGGTGGAATTTCCCAAAACGATTCTTGGGTATTCTGGAATACATGTGTCCTAGCCTCTCTCCAAATTTTGAGGCTTAGAGCACATCCGATGCTACCAGAAATCAACACACCCTCTTAGCGAGGAATGTGTTCTAGAAATGCAACCTGCTGAAGCCTGAACAATCACCCTGACTCTATAACATCTCCCTCTGCACTGTTGATGTCTGACATAACTGCCCACCAACCACTGCGCAAATGTTGCATCTATACTGCTGTTGACCCTGCATACTACTGCCAACTGCATCTGTAATGCAACTCCTTCTCATTTGCTGCTATTGCAACTGAGAAACCATCTGTTTCTGCTACTGAAACAGGTTCTCTACCATACCCATCTACTCCCTGAACTGGAAGAACTTAGCTCTTCCTAGAGATTTTGTGAGTATGTCTACTCCCTGATTTCCTATGGGGACATAATGTAGTTGCTCTGCCCCATGCTGAAAACAGTGTCTGATAAAGTGACATCCGATATCAATGTGTTTCGATCAATCATGAAATATTGGATTCTCAGAGAGTTTGATATAACTCTGATTATCACAGTAAACACTAGTCGCTTCCACCCTCTTTCTGAATAGACTCACAAGCATTTTTCTAAGCCATATGGCTTCACACGTAGTTGTGCTGGCCACCATATATTATGTTTCTGCTGAGCTTAGAGCTACTGAGTTTTGCTTCCTGCTGCACCAAGAGATCATTCATGATCCAACGCTGAAGCAATACGTGGAGATACTTTTCCAGTCTACTGAACTACCTGCCCAATCTGCATTTGTGAATCCGCTCAATCTGACGTCATCTGCTCAGGTGTATTTCAACCCATATTCGACTGTTGCATGCACATATCTAAGAATGTGCCTAGCTGCTGCCTAATGTACCCTTTTTGGTTCCACCATGAACTGACTAAGGGTGTTGACAGTGAAACAAATGCCTGGCTTGGTGTTGACTAGATACATAAGCGACCCAATGAGTTGTCTGTACAAGGTGGGGTCCACTTCCTTGTCTCTTGACGCATCTATTTTCTTCCAGTTGGTGATCATAAGTGTCTCCATGGGTCGGTAATCCTACATTCTGAATCTCTTCAGAATATCTGTAGCATATCTTCCTTGCCTGAGGAAGATCTCCCCATTCTTCTGCCAAACTTCTAACCCTAGAAAATAATGCATCAACCCCATATCCTTCCTGTCAAACTCTACTTCAAGATTCTTCTTGCAGTCCTTTATGAGCCTAGATGACCCTGTTAGAAATAAGTCATCTACATATAATACCAAAATAAGTGGCTCACTCTCCAACATTAGATAGTAGAGATTGGGATCAGCATCACTCTTGATGAATCCCAACTGTTGCAAGTACCTGCTTGCCCATATAGGGCTTTCTTTAACCTGCATACATGAGTTCTCTTCTCCTGAGTATCGAAGCCTTCGGGCTGTTCAATATACACCTCCTCTTTGATCACACCGTTCAAGAATGTTGTCTTAACATCCATCCGGTGAATCTCCTATCCCATCTGAGTTGCTAGGGATATAACAGATCTGATAGAGGTATATCTAGCTACAGGGACAAAGGTCTCCTCATAGTTTATTCCTTCCTTTTGTGCGTACCCCTTTGCTACAAACCTAGCCTTATACTTCTCTACACTGTCATCTGCAGCGCACTTGATCTTGTAGATCCACCTTGATCCTACAATGGATCTATCCACTGGTCTAGGTACCACTTCCCAGACATCATTCATCATGATAGAACTGTATTCTTCTACCATGGCATCCACCCATACTTGGTGCTGTACGACGTCCTAAAAACTGGAAGGTTCTTCTACCTATGCTACCAAGGCTTGGTATCTGTCAAGCTCTCTACGTTGCCTTTTGTCGGTTCTGGAGCTCCAACAAACTCCTCTGTGTCCTTTAGTGTTTGTCGTACTTCCCTACTGGTTCTACCACTGATGGTAGAAGGCTCAATCAATTCTTCCTCCCATGGTTCCATCTACTGAAAACTGCAAGGATCTCCTACTCCTAAGGAAATACTGTTACTAGTGTCTATCCTCCTGCTTGTCCTCCTTGCTCTTGTTGGACTAATGAAACATCCGCTGACTGATCTTTTGTTGGCATCTCTCAAGATTTCTTGAAAGCTCTATCCTCCATGAACTTTGCATCCCATCTTACTACAATCCTCCTACTGCTAGGAATGTAGATTTTGTATGCCTTTGAGGTCTCGCTATATCCTACGAGGCACCCCTTCTCTGCAGTCTGATCAAGTTGATTACACTTCTCATCTGGAATGTGACAATATGCCACACTTCCGAATATCCGAAGATGACTCACTTCTGGCTTTCTCCCTGAGAAAACCCCTTCTGGCGTTTTCTTCCCCAATGCTCTGTGAGGAGTTATATTCTAAATATACATTGTTGTGTTGCATGCCTCTGCCCATAAGAATCTAGGCAAGTCCTGGTCATACAACATAGCCTTTTCCACCCCAACAATAGTTCTATTCTTTCGCTCCACTACTCCATTTTGCTCTGGATTATATGGAGTTGTCCATTCTCTGTTGATGCCCTCCTTTGCGCAAGTATCTGTGAAGTCTTTGTCCATATACTCTCCACCATTATCTGAACGCAATACCTTTATCTTTTTCCCTGTCATGTTCTCTACGAGAGCCTTGAAATCTCTCAACCGATCAAAGACCTCATCCTTGGTCTTTAACAAATAAATCCAAATTTTTCTAGAGTGATCATCAATAAAGGTGACGAAGTATTCGCCACCACTAAGAGCTCTCGTGGACACTGGGCCACACATATATGAGTGTATCAATTCCAATACACCTTTCACTCTGTTGTTACTTCTAGAAAAATTTTCCTTAGCATACTTCCCTAGTATACATCCTCTGAATACATCATCATGCTCAGTACTGAGGACTGAACTCTTGTAACAGTCCTGCTGAGCATCCTTAGTGCTCCATGGTGTAAGTGTCCCATTCGCCCGTGCCATAGTTCATTCAGTTCCTTTTCACTATTATGATTGTTGCCTATCAGTGCCATTGGAGACTCAAGTTGCAATCTATACAATATGTTGCTTCGAGCTCCAATTTGTCTCATCTTCTTCCAGCTTGGATGTTTGACATATACTTTCCTTCCAATGAAGTGTACATCGTATCCCTTGTCCTGTAACTGGGACACTGAAATCGGATTCATTCCTAACCCAGGCACATGTAGAACATTAGTGGCTCGAATGACGGTCCCTGCTTCCGTCTGAAATGCTATGGTGCCTCTCCCTACTAAAGTACACTTCGTTCTGTTTCCCATAGTGATTTGCAAGTCCATCTGCTCTTCTTGATAGCTCAAGAAGCATTTTTGTACTCTAGTCATGTGAGCTAAAGCCCTGCTATCAATATACCAAACATCTGCTGACACTGAACTTGACAAGCATACGAATTCTTCTTCCAATTTGGAAGATAATTCAGAGACATCTTGATTTTCCATCCCTAATTGTGTTATTTTTCCTATCGATTTCTAATGCTTTTCTGCCCAGCAAAACTGCATCCCACCTGAACACTGCTCTGCGCTGAGACTATTGCGTTGCTCCCTCTGTCACTGGCAAACTTCGATCTCCAAATCTTTCTCTCCGTCGACTCACTCAGAGCGAGATTTTCCCACGAAAAATTTTCCCTCCTGGACTGCGCAATCCCTCTGGGGATTCGATCTACTGCCTACACAGCTCCCACTTCTATTCAACACTGGCTCTTCTGGCTATGTTCTCTTGCTTCTCCTTGGCTCCGATACCATATGAATATTTTTGAATAGAAATCCAATTGCAGCGACTAATATTATTTCTTCTACTTATTAATTCAGAAGTAAGTTATTCACAGTGTTTCTACAGCGAATATTGAAATAAATTCAACTACATCCCTCACGATTAAAATACTGTAGAAAGTAAATGCAAAGAAAAATATTAGCACAAGTACAATCACAATGACAGTCATTTTTAGACAATTTTCCCCAAAAAAATCCAATGTGGGAAATCCGGTGCAGTAGATGAGGGTTTCTTTATTGATCTTCACCAAAATCTCATGTACAAGATACAACCAGCAGAATAGAAGAGGAATTTTTGTGAGAAATTTTACAGACAATTTTCTCATGCTTCACAGTGAAATTGTGACTCTGGAGAGGACTTGCTGCCCTCACTGTGTCACCTTCTGCACAATCCCAACGTCACTGCCTCTGCGTTGTCCCTCCTCTCGTCTGCTTCTCTCTGCTTCCTGCAGTCCCAACTATTGTTGATGCCCTGTCTCTCCAACCTGCGACTCTCACTCTGATTCGATTTTCTCTTGCCGAACTTCAACCAGTGAGAAAATCAATCTACTTGGGGAACTGAGTATCTGCCTCGTCTGATTTCAAAATGCCCATCTAAGTCCTCCTTATAATCTTCCAATGGAGTAATCAACGACCCAGATTAGATTCTAATCAATGGCTTAGATCATATTGACTCTATCTTTGTCTTCTTCTAGAAGATTCACACCAGGTTTCAGTAATACCCTTTAATTATTTTAATTTCCTAAGTTTAGACTTAGGCACCCATTAAAAATAATTAATTATTTTAATAAAACTATCACCGAATGGAATTCCAAAAACGATTTCTGGGTATTCTGGAATACATGTGTCCTAGCCTCCCTGCAAATTTTGAAGCTTCGAGCACATCCGATGCTACCAGAAATCAACAACATTAGGTCCTTCTAGTCCTCAGAAGTTGATTCCTTATCTTACTTGACCATAGTTGCAACCTTAGCGAACTTCTTCTTTCTTCCTTCACATATTGCTTTCCCAGTAACTTCTATAGATAGTTCCTTCATTTTTGTCAACCACCTCATATTCCATACGAGGACATATTATGTTGATTTCATCTTGTCAATACGTGAAACATGCTTTCTTGTATCTTTCCAAGGGAAGAGAACCATGCTCATGAGGTAGAGTATTTACCCATGCTATCTGCAACTATATGGTGACATGACTTAATCTATCAAATATATACATACCTCTTTTCTTCTTTTGGTCATCTAGACTTCCTTCGACAACTTCCTTTTCTGGCTTGAAGAAGAATGTACTTCAACCAACTCGGCATGCTGTACTTTGTTGTCATCATACCGTCATCCTTCTAAACACAGGATCTCACACAAGGTGGAATGTAGACTATCAGCGAGACACTTGCTTTTTCCAAGATAGATGAGCCTTCTAATGAAGATTCCAACGGTGGATCTTGATTTATCCTCATCCTGCAAATGCTCCTTCCTCATGATGATGATGTATGATGAGTTCCCTCTATCATGCTAGATGACTTTCTTTTATCAGTAAGTACTACTTATGTTTTGCAGGAGTTTTTTCTATGATGATAGCTACATTCATGTAGACTTCTATTTCAGCTATCCTTTCAAGCTTCTATAATGATGTCATTAGCTCTTGCTTCAACTGTATGCTTCCAATATGATGCATCCTATCATACTTACCATGATAGCTATTATTTACAAAAATTGAAAGAAAAAAGCTTAGTGAAGGAGATTATCTCAGTCATAATAGAGATCTCTCACTTCCTCCTTTGATTTCTTCTTTTTAAGTTCTTCTACTTCTTCGGTGGTATGGGCTTCTCCCCATCCTCTTTTTTTGTTGTCCTTTTTGAGTTTAGGACAATTTCTCTTGTAGCGCCCATATTCATGACAACCATAGCATTGGATCTTTGACATGTCCTTCTTGTTCTTTTTCTTTGGACCAAACGTTCCAAACTTTCCTTTCCTCCTAGCCATGGCAACAAATGCTTGAACTTGCTCGTTTGTGTCATGTCCCTTTTCAAACATATTTGTAACAGGGTGCTGCTACACAATTTTGTACAATTTTGGCTAAGGAAGAGAACCCATCATTTTTTATTTAGGGACATAAGAGGCAATTCGACTTAATTTGGTTGCTAGTGGAATGTGGGGGCCACCCACATGGGAATTCGAATTGGCCGATTCGAATAGCTTGGAGGGAAAGTCGAAAAGGTGGATGGAGGGGCCCACATGAGGCAAGGGAGGCCCAAGGAGTTATAAGGAGGGAGAAACTCTCATTTTGGGATTCATTCTTACACCTTGCAATCAAAATTACTTGACTGTTCGCTCTACTATTTAACTGAGTCAACCGAATGTTTAGCCACGAGTCTCTCAAGCAGGAGATTCAACCTCTACTTCGGGGGACCATTCATGCCCACCCTAGAGAGGCAGTTCCATAAGTATTTCAGGAGTTCCGGGAGTGTGTTACAGCACTACCATTTAGCCACAACAGGGAGTACGTATTTCTGGCTAGCTGGAGAATACGCCGAGGGAGTTTGGAACTATCAGTGATCAAGCATTTGCCGAGAGAATTAGAGGATTGGGAGAGCAGCAAAGGGCCAGCCTTTCTTGCGAGTTTAGAGCCGGCATCCCAGCAGTCCGATTTACAATTACCTTGGCCTGTGCAAAGAGCCATCACTAGGCTCATGTGGGAGTTGGAGGAAGGAATTGTAGAGCTGGAGCTGGCCAGGAGAAGTAGGAGATCACTTGGAGGGCCATTTGAGGAGGATTGCTAAAGTTGGGAGAGCAGAGATTGACAGGATTAGTCATAGCAACAGAATTCGAAATTGGAGGAGGGCCAAGCTGTGAAGGGTCAATTTTTGAAGGTTGGAACAAGGGAAACCCTTTTTGGGTTTTTCTACGTTTTGGGCAAGGATCACACTCCTAATATTATAGAATTTTTTGGGCAGATCTAAGGGGTCAAAGAGGGGTACCAACTTAGCCAGCAACTAGAGGAGCTGAAGGGAATTTGGGCCAAAATTCTGAGGTCAACATTTGGCCAATTCCTTTGTGGGTTTTTCTGGGTTTAGGCCAAGGAGAAAGGGACTAAAATCTCATAATTTTTTGAGCACGAGAAGAAGTGATTCCAACCCTTCAAAGTCAACAGACAAAGCAATTTCCTGGGGCAATGCAGTTCAGTTTGGTGCAACAGTTGTAGCAGCCTTCAGTTCAGCATTTTCTCACTTGGGTTTTGTCATGCTTGTCCATTAAGACAAGCCCAAATGCACCATTCTATTTTACTATTCTATTTGCTCCTAAAGAAGTAATAGAATGGCTCAACGGTTCTATATTTCCAGTGTTTCCATGGGCGCTTAATGTATATTTTGTTTTTCTGATTGCTGGATTGTTTTCATGTTTTGTATCACTTACATTCCTGTTTGGGAATATTTGTAACAAGAGGACTGTCATGTCCCTTCTCAAACACATTTGTAACAAGGTGTTGCTACACAATTTTGCACAATTTCAGCTAAGGAAGAGAACCCATCATTTTCAATTTAGGGACTTAAGAGGCAATTCGAATTAATTTGATTGCTAGTGGAATGCAGTGGCCACCCACATGGGAATTCGAATTGGCCCATTCGAATAGCTTTGAGGGAAAGTCAAATAGGTGGATGGAGGGGCCCACATGAGGCAACAGAGGCCCAAAGAGTTATAAGGAGGGAGAAACTCTCATTTTGGGATTCATTCATACATCTTGCAAACAAAATCACTTGATTGTTCACTCTGTTGTTTAGCTGAGTCAACTGGCTGTTTAGCCACGAATCTCTCAAGCAGGAGATTCAGCCTCTACTTCGGGGTATCATCCATGCCCGCCCTAGAGAGGCATTTCTACAAGGATTTCAAGAGTTCCAGGGCAGTGACGGCACAACCAACCAACGCAGAGCAGGGAGTGTGTATTTCTGGGCAATCAGAGAATACGCGGAGGGAGATAGAGGCCAGCAAAGATCAGATTGTTTGTCGGAGAGTTAGAGAGTTGAGATAGAAGCAATAGACCAACATTCTTGCTAAGTTTTATAGCGAGCAGAGCCAACATTCCAACAATTCGAATTGCTGGGCTAGGGGAGAGCGCAAAGGCCACTCAGCAGTTTTTGATGGAGCTCAGGAGCAGGGGTCTTTCGCCAAGAGCTCACTCGGGAAGTCAGGGATTGGATAGCAAGGGTCAGCCCAACACTTTGGGGGCATTTTCGGGAGGATTTACAAGCAATTTCCAGCGGGCCGAGTTTGGCAGTTGTCGCTGAGATTGGGCTCCAAGGGGATCGAATTTCAGAAGTCTAAACCAACCAAAATCCTTTCTGGGTTTTGCTGGGTTTTTTACAAGGATTCCAAATATAACGTTTCATAATATTTTAAGCACCAGAGGTGGGGTTTTAAGTCATATCTTTGCAACAAACAGTGTAAAATTGTTGGGGATTGAATAGTGCCTTTGGGGGCCAATTTTGGGTCCAAATAGGGCCAAACCATTTCTCGGTTTTTGTGGGTTTTGGCCAAGGAGTTTGTGGCTGAAGTTTCATCATTTTCTGAGCACTGAAGGAGGAGTTTCTTGCAGTAACTTTCCAGGGAGTAGTGAAGTTTTCTGGGCAACGCAAAGCATTAGAGGAGCAGTCATTTCCAGCGTTTGAGATCATTATATTATCACATGGATTCTGTCATGCTTGCCATTGAGGCAAGACCAGGTGCATTCCTCCATACTATGGTACTTGCTCCATTGATTAATAAAATGGCTCAGTTGGTTCTTAATTCCAAAGTTTTTATGAGCATTTGTTGGTTGCCTAAAATTTTTGTGATGTAAATCATTTTGCTTTGCATATCATTATTTATTTAAGTTTGGAACATTACAGTTTAATCCTACATCGCTTTTTGTCCTCAACCTGGTTTCTCCAATCTTACACAATGACCAAAGTTCACTGAATGGGGTAGCTTCCTTCTTTCCATAGATGTTCGATGTAAAGTTGCCCCATTCTTTTGGTAGTGCATTGAGCACTATGGTGGTCACTTTCTTTATTGGACATTATTTCTCCCAATTCTTGTAGTTGGTCTCTTATTTTTTATACCCTCATAAAGTATGAGGCTATTCCATCTTCCTTTGAGATATTCATTTTGTACAGCTCGTTTCTCAAAGATATCACTTCTCTAGTAGTACTTACGGAGAATAATTCTACTAGCTTCTCATATATTTCTTTTGATGTCTCTAACTTCGCTACATACAGAATAAGGAGATCTTTGATGGATTCTATGAGAATCCTTTGAGCCCTTATTTCCCCTTTCATATACTTTGCTAGAGCTTGAGCTTCTTCCTTTGGAGGTTTAGTGATTGATCCCTTAATATGTTCAACGACTTCATTTTCTATGAGGATCAAATTTGTCCTCTTCTTCCATGCTAGTAAGTTTGATGACCCAGCCAATTTGTTGCTTTCCTTGCAACATGAAGCCATTTTAACAGATTCAGACATATATATAAGGATAATCACTTGTGAAGATACTCCTTGATGATAATATCTTCAACTTGGTGCCTGCTTGATTTTGATGGTGATGTTGATAATAGAAGATGTCTTCCTTCAAAAGTGATCATTGGCTCAAAGAGAGGGAGATCACCTTGACTCCTTGATGATGATGACAACGCTTCTTCTTGCTTCCACGAATGATAGTGTAGAATGTGGTGGTCTCCCCAAGGTACTTCAAATGTAGGGTCTTTCTTTGGATGACGAGTCCTTGAGGTTTTCTTTCCTTTGTGATGAAGATTGTAAACTTTCCAAGAATGCTTCAATTAAATAACCCTTCTTTCAATGAGTTAGGGTTTTGAGATCTTCTTTGATGCTCTTGATGTTTCCTAGATGATCTTTTAGTGCTTCGGCCCTCTAGTATCCTTCTTTAAGTTATCTTTCCTTGTCTTGTCACCTTAGCTCTGATATCATGTTGAGAAATCTAGGGGGCAACAAATTACGCGATTTCTCTGGCTTTAATAACTACTTGTCATATATTTTTACTCAACTTGATTAGCTTATTCTTTTACTTCTTATTATTAGTATTCTCTTCATCAAACAATTACCAAACCATAAAGAACAATAAGACATGTGGACACAAGATATAAGCGATCAACAACGGCCAAAACCTCTCCAACTTAGAGGAAAACCCACAAGAATTCTTCTCTTCTTATAGAACTTCAGTTGAAAAATTTCAAGACCTATGACCCTTGACCAAGACCCTCCAAGAACAAGTCAAATTTTTCCTGCTTTCTAGCAACCTTAACCTCAACAACTTTTGCAATTTCAATCCCCAGTAAATTCTTCTGCAACTTCGACCTCCTAGCAGATTCTTCTGCAACTTCGATCTGTCCAACAGATTCTTTTGCAATTTCGACTTGTGTAGTAGAATCTTCTGCAGAAACCCTAGCCTTTGCACGTGTGGAAACCAATGATGCATTCTTCTGCAACTTCGACCCCCTAGCAGATTCTTCTGCAACTTCGATCTATCCAACAGATTCTTTTGCAATTTTGACTTGCGTAGTAGAATCTTCTGCAGAAACCCTAGCCTTTGCATGTGTGGAAACCAATGATGGATTCTTCCTCCTTTCCTCTTCGCTTGAGTTGATTCTCTCTCCTAGAGAACTTGACTTGCAAAGTGTCCTTGAAGATGTGAAAATTTCTAAACTGAAATTCTACGATTGTAGCAACTGATTTATTTCACCTACTTATTATTCACAATAAGTTATTTACGAAATCCCTTCAGTAAATATTAAAATAAATTCTACTACAGTTATCACACAATTACCCAGAGAAAAATACATGCACAAGAACCAATCACATCAACACAGTTATTTTTGGGCAATTGTCCTCGGAAAAACCCAATGTGGGAAAACAAGTGCAGCAGATGAGGGCTTTATTAATCTTCAGCCACAATTGCTTTTAAAAGGAATGACTTTACAGAGAAACTGAAAGAAAACACCTGAGACTTTCTCTTTGAGACCTTCTGAAACTTTGGAGACCCTGCTCCCACTTCTGCGTCACTATAGAAATATCACATTGATCTTCTACATCAACACCTCTGTTGATGCTTGGCCTGCTGCCTCACATCCCCTGCACTACTGCTTCCTGTACTGCTGCCCATGACACTGCCAATGCTACACCTGTACTACAGCTCCCTCTCAACACTCTGCATCATGCTGCCCATAGCATTACCACTGCTAACTGTTGCACTGCAACTCCTGACACTTATCCATTTCTGCTACTGAAATGGATTCTTTACCATCCCTATCTTCTCCCTGAAATAAACAAACTTTGTTCTTCCTAGAGCTTTGGTGAGGATGTCTGCCACCTGTTCTCCTATAGGAGTGTATCTCAACTGTACCGCCCCTCATTGGACATAGTCTCTGACAAAGTGACACCTGATATCAATGTGCTTCAACCGATCATGAAATACTGGATTCTCAGAGACCTTGATGCAACTTTGATTATCACACATGATCCTGGTCGCTTCCATCCTTCTCTCCTAAATAGAACCACAAGCAATTTCCTAAGCCATATCGCTTCGCACGAAGTTGTGCTAGCTGCCATATGTTCTGCTTCAACTGAGCTCAAAGCCACAGATTTCTGTTTCCTACTACACCAGGAGGTCATTCCTAAGCCAATGTTGAAACAGTACCCAGTTGTACTTTTCCGATCTATTGAACTTCCAGCCCAAGCTGCTTCAGTGAACCCACTCAGCCTGATGTCATTATCTTTAGTGTACAATAGTCCATGCTTGATTGTTCCTTATATATACCTGAGAACATGTTTGATTGCTACCCAATGCGCCCTCTTAGGTTCCACCATGAACTGATTGAGGGTGTTGACAGCATAACAAATGTCTAGCCTGGTATTGACCAGATACACCAAGGACCCTGTAAGTTGTCTGTACAAGGTGGGATCAACATCTTTATCTTTTGATGCATCAATCTTCTTTCAGTTGGTGATCATTAGAGTAGCCATAAGTCTACAGTCCTGCATCATGAATCTCTTCGAGATTTCTGTAGCATATCGCCCTTGTCCAAGGAAGATCTCACCCTTCTGCTGCCAAACTTCCAACCCCATGGAATAATGCATCTGTCCCAAATCCTTCATGTCGAATTTTGTGGCTAGGTTCTTCTTGCAGTGTTTGATGAGCCTAGATGATCCTGTCAACAAGAGATCATCCACATATAACACTAGGATTAGAGGTTCATTCTCTACAACCATATAGTAGAGAATAGGGTCTGCGTCACTTTTGGCAAACCCCATCTTCTGCGAGTAGCCATCAATTCGATCGTAACATGCCCTAGGTGTTTGTTTAAGCCCATACAAGGCTTTCTTTAATCAGGATACATGAGATTTCTTCTCATGTGTCTCAAAACCTTATGGTTGTTCAATGTATACTTCCTCTTCTATTACCCCGTTCAAGAATGTCGTCTTGACATCCATCTATTGAATCTCCCACCCCATCTATGCTACAAGAGATATCATGGTTCTAATAGAAGTATACCTGGCTACTGGGGCAAAGGTTTCTTTATAGTCTATCCCTTCCTTCTGAGCATACCCCTTAGCCACAAACCTGGCTTTCTATTTCTCCACACTTCCGTCTGCAACATATTTGACCTTGTAGATCCATCTCAAACCAACCACTGATCTGTCCTAAGACCTAAGTACCACTTCCTAGACATCATTGACCACTATAGAGTTGTATTCCTCCACCATAGAATCCACCCATACTTGATACTGAATGACCTCCTGAAAGCTAGAAGGTTCCCCAACATGAGCTACTAAGGCCTGGTATCTGTCTAGTTGTCTTCGTTCCCTTTTACTATTCCTGGGTGCACCAATGAAGTCTTCTGCATCCAGTACAATCTGTCGAAGTTCCCGACTCGTTCTTCCACTGGTAGTAGGCACATTTATCAGCGCTTCCTCTTCCTGAGATTCCTCCTGTTCTGAAGCTTTGTCTTCAGGAGAATTTCTAGTACTAGTTTTCGTTGGTTGAAGTGGTTTGACCAACAGCTCGTCTTTCAACTGCTCCTCGGAAGGCATTTTTTGGGATTTCCTGAAAGATCTATCCTCCATGAACTTTACATCCTGCTGAACTACTACCTTCCTACTCCCTGGAAGATAGACTCTATATTCCTTAGCATTCTCGCTATATCCCACAAGTTATCCTTTCTCAGTAGTTTGATCTAATTTCTTTCTCTTCTCTTTGGGTATACGGCAATAAGCTAAACTCCCAAATATCCTGAAATGACTGACTTCAAGTGTTGTCTCGGTGAAGATCTTCTCTGGAGTGGGTTTGCCTAATGCCCCATGAAGAGTCATGTTCTCGACATAAACTGTCGTGTTGCATGCTTTTGCCCACAAGAATTTAGGCATATCTTGATCATACAACATTGCCCTAGTTGCTTCCACAATAGTCTTGTTTTTCCTTTTTGCTACTCCATTCTGCTCTGGATTGTAGGGAGCTTTCCACTCTCTTCTGATGCCTTCCATAGCGCAAAAATCGGTGAATTCCTTGTCAACATACTCTCCACCATTGTCTGAGCGCAACACTTTTATCTTCTTTCCCGTCAAATTCTCCACTAGAGCCTTGAACTCTTTGAATCGACTGAAAACCTAATCCTTGGTTTTCAGAAAGTAGATCCAAGTCTTCCTGGAATGGTCATCAATGAAGGTGACGAAGTATTCGGCACCACTAAGAGCTTTTGTGGACATCGGTCTGCAAATGTCTGAGTGTATCAACCCTAGCACACTCTTAGCCCTATTGTTACTTCTGGCAAACGTTGCTTTGGCGTACTTGCCCAAAGCACACCCTTTACATACATCATCTCGTTCAGTACTTAGTTCTGGAACTCCTGATATTGTTTTTCTGAGAATTCCCAGAGCCCCATGGTGTAAGTGTCCCATCCCCATGTGCCATAGTTCATTCAAATCTTTGTCTCCATTACTCCCTATCAGTGCCATTGGTGATTCTAGTTGCAACCTATACAACCTGTTACTTCTAATTCCAATCCGGGCCTTCTTTTTCCAACTGGGGTGTTTAACATATACTTTCTCCTTAATGAAGAAAACGTCATAGCCCTTGTTCTGAAGTTGGGATACAAAAAGTAAGTTCATCCCCAATCCTGGCACATGCAGCACATTGGTCACTCGAAGCCATTCTCCTGCTTTGGTTTGAAAAACTATAGTACCTCTTCCTACTAGAGTACACTTTGCCTTATTTCTCATGGTGATCTAAAAATTCATTCTTTCTTCATGATAATCTGAAAAGCATTCTCAGATTCCTATCATATGCCAGGAAGCTCCGTTGTCTATATACCAAACCTCCGAGGAGGCAGAGCTTGCTAAGCAAGCGACTTATTCTTCCAATCTAGAAGCTAACATAGAATAATCGTAATTTATGTCCCTTGCGCATTCTTCTGGAAATCTGCGTGAATCCCTTTGATTGGATACCTTTGCATCATGCTCTTGACCAATAACCGATTTTCCTCTCCTGTTGCCGGATCTATCCTCTGATACCATGTCAAAATTTCTAAATTGAAATTCTACTACTGCAATAACTGATATATTTCACCTACTTATTATTCACAATAAATTATTGACGAAATCCCTTCAGTAAATATTAAAATAAATTCTACTGCAATTATCACACAATTACTCAAAGAAAAATACATGCACAAGAACCAATCACATCAACACAGTGATTTTTGGACAATTGTCCCTGGAAAAACCCAATGTAGGAAAACCAATGCAGCAGATGAGGGCTTTATTGATCTTTAGCAACAATTGCTTTTACAAGGAATGATTTTACAAAGAAATTGAAAGAAAACCCCTGAGACTTTCCCTTTGAGACCTTCTAACACTTTGGAGACCCTGCTCCCACTTCTGTGTCACCCCTGCGTCACTCTATGTGGCCCTGCGCGGCTCTGAGTGGCTCTGCGTCAACCTGCGTAGGCTCAGCATCTCTCCTCTAGACTGCGTCTCTCTCTGTGTTGTCTCCCACTGTCCCTGCGTCCCCTCTTCCTCTGTCACTGCCAGTGTTTTTAAAACGGTTCAGAATAACCGGTTACCGGTCTGACCGGCCGATTAGCAAGGCCGCCGGTCAGAACCGGCCTAAAAACCCGGTCAGACCTGCCCTTTCGCCCAAAATTTGCCCTAACTGGTGAAAAACCGGCCGGTTTAGGACGGAACCGGCCGGTTTGTAGCAAACCGGCCGGTTCCGTCCTAAACCGGCCGGTTTATGGCACGCCCACCGAAACATAAGAAAAGCGGTTTTCAGTTTGTGGTTTAGGGGTTTTGGGGGGGAGGTAAAGGTGTTTTCCCTCCAAAAACACCCTCTCCTTCGCTATAAGAGACCCCTCTCACTCTCATTTGTCTCACACAACTAATTTGGAGTGTTTGTGAGTGTTTGTGAGTTTGTTTGTGAGCTTGGAGAGTGTGGAGTTTTTGCTGAAGTAGTCATCTTGGAGTTGGAGTTGGAGCTATTTTGGAGAGAGTGTGTAGCTGTCAGTGGAGTTGCCATCTTCAAGAGGAGGCTAAGGGAGCTAGTTTGCATTTCCAGGTAAGGATTTGCACTTGATAATTCCTCATTTGAGTCTGCTGTCCATGAATGTTTTTTTTTATGTGTTATAACTTCTCACTTCTATGATTCTATCTAGTATCTACTATCACTATGATCTATCTAGTATCATGTATGCTATAAACTCTAGCTCTATGCTATCAAATTTTGTAGCTTGAGCCTTGCATGTGCATTTGTTTTCCTACATTTATCTTTGGTTTTCCATGTTGCTTAGCTGCAATTTTTTTTTAAATGGCAGATTTCTTTGCAAATTGTTATTATTTCAAGTAAACATGGCTCCAAAAGGAAAGGACAGT
>APFE031055136.1:74322-109310 GCA_000404065.3 Pinus taeda
TACTTTTCCAGTTGACGAATCAATGGCCAAGATTAAGTCCCTAATCAACAGCTAAGATTAAAACAGAGTTGATCCTTGTCTCTTAGAAGCTTCTCACCCTTATCTTTATTAATACCCATTAATATTTTTATTTTCCTAAGTTTAGACTTAGGAACCCATTAAAAATATTAATTATTTTAATAACTCCTCATCCGGGTGGAATTTCTCAAAACTATTTCTGGGTGTTGGAGATCTCATGAGCCTTAGCGTCTCCTCCAAATTTCAAGGCTAGACCACATCCGATGCTACCAAAAATCAACAAAAGATGTCGTAACTCGACTTCTACAACTCGTCACATGGAGATAATGCCACCTACCCCATAGGGATAGGAACTGTCACTCTTCACTTGAATCAAGGTCAAACCATACATCTACAAGAAGTGTTGTAAGTGCCCGATTTGAATAAGAACTTGGTGTCTATTTTTGCAATGGAAGATAAAGGCTTCAAGGTAGCATTCATTGATGGAAAGGTACGTATTTGGCATAGAAACCCTAAAGATGCATTTACTCTTGAATTTAGGGTTGATGGTCTCTATCAAGTTGGCGGAAGTCCTTTGGGAGCTTTGGCGAGTGATACTTCTCTTCAATGTGAATTATGGCACCGGAAATTTGCCCACTTACATTACAAAGCGTTAACTAGGATAAGGAAGATGGTCATAGGTATGCCCGAGTTTAGCATGAACCTTGAAGGAGTTTGTCAGGGTTGTGTAGCTGGGAAACATACAAAGGGACCATTCCCTTCTAGTTAAAGCAAGACAACTGATATTCTTCAATTGGTCCATGCTGACCTCTCTGGTATCTTGCTCGTAACTTCATTAGGAGGATACTTATAGTATGCAATATTTGTGGATGACTTCTCACGCAAAACAAGAGGAAGGATGAAGTGTTCAAGTGGTTTCGTTCTTTCAAATCATTGGTGGAAAATCAAACAGGGAAGAAGATCAAGATGTTGAGCACGAACAATGGAACCGAATATGAATCGAATGAATTCAATGACTTTTGCAGAAAGGCTGTGATTAAGAGGGAGACAACTGTTCCATACACTTTGAGCAGAATGGTGTTGCTGAAAGAAAGAATCGAACAATTATGGAAGCCACCCATGCGATGATTTATGATCAAGGTCTTCTGAATTTCTTGTGGGGAGAAGCTGCCAACACTGTCTTATATGTTCATAATAGGAGCCCACATCAAGCTTTGGATTCCAAGGCACCCAAGGAAGTCTTCACTAGTAAGAAACCTGACGTTTCTCATTTTAGAATCTTTGGATGTCCTGTGTATTTTCATGTGCCTAAAGAGAAAAGGAACAAGTTGGAAACTTCTGGGAAGAAAGGTATATTCGTCGGCTATAGTGAAAATTCAAAGGCATATAGAATCTATGTACCTAGTCAAAGAGATGTGGAAGTAAGTCGAGATGTTACCTTTGATGAAAACAATGCCCTCGAGAAAGCCAGAGATCTCCCCATCTCAAGGAAGGACAATGATGATGCTGCCAAATCACAAGAAGATCCTCTGATGGATGAGCCTACGCCCGATGTTGATGGCCCAATGGATCCTATTGATCCACCTCTTGGGGATCCCTCCACCTCAAGGAAAAGACCACTATGGTTCAAAGATACTCTCGAAGATGCTAAAAGACATACTACTCCAAGAGGGACATTTCGCGAAAGTAAGAAACCTAATAGGTATCAAGGGTACTTGGCTGCCATGAGTACTATTGTTCAAGCTGAAACTTGCACGTTCGAAGAAGCTCTAAAGCACCAAGTATGGAAAGATGCGATGAATGAGGAATACAAATCGATCATGAAGAATGATGTCTGGGACGTGGTGCCTAGACCTAAGGACAAGTCAATTGTCACCTAAAAAATGGCTTTACAAAATTAAACATTGAGTTGATGGAAGTGCTGAAAAATATCTCATGGCTTCTCTCAAAAGGAATGAGTGGACTATGATGAAATATTTGCACCAGTTGCGCAATATACCACTATCCGATCTATAATTTCTCTCACTACAAGTCAAGGTTGGAGCCTACATCAAACGGACATCAAGACTGCCTTCTTGCATGGCTAACTTAAGGAGGAAGTCTACTTGGAACAACCGCAGGGGTTTGAAGGACTCATGTATGCAAGTTGAAGAAAGCCCTCTATGGGTTAAAGAAAGCCCCTAGGGCTTGGTATGAAAGAATTGTTAGTTGTCTTATGAAGTCGGGATTTACGAGGAGCTATGATGATCGAAACCTATACTTCAAGGTTGAAAAAGACATGCCACTTATTTTAGTCCTTTATGTTGATGATCTATTTCTGACTGGTGTGGACCCTCTCATTTATCAATGCAAGAGGGAGTTGACTTCCGAATTCGAGATGGAGGACCTAGGATTCATGCATTACTTCCTAGGCTTGGAGGTCTAGCAAAAGCCAAGCGAGATTTTCCTTTCTCAAGGAAAATACATTGTGAAGTTGTTAGAAAGATGTGGGATGGTAAAATGCAAGTCTGTGTCTACTTCGATGGAACTAAACTTCAAGAAGCTATGTCGATGTGCTATTGGACCCGTATTGGCAAACCCTTCTGAGTATAGACAACTTGTGAGGGCCCTAATGTTCTTGGTAAACTCTTGACCGGACATATGCTTTGTTGTAAATACTTTGCATCAATATATGGTTGAGCCTCATCACATACATTTGGTTGTTGCAAAGAATCTCTTAAGATATCTTCATGGCACTATCAACTATGCACTGAGATATAATGCCGGGAATTTGATGCTACATGGATATTCTAATGCTCACTAGGTTGGCAGTGTGGTGGATAGAAAGAGCGCACTAGGATGTTGCTTCTCGTTGGCATCGGCTTCAATTTCTTGGATGAGCAGGAAGCAAAAATTAGTTGCTCTAAGCATTGTTGAGGCCGAATATATTACAGCTAGTATGGCTTGTTGTGAAGCTGTTTGGTTGAGGAAGCTCTTTAGTGAGCTATCTGAGCATGTGCTAGATACCACCGTTATCCATTGCTACAATCAGAGTGGGATTTGCCTTTCAGAGAATCCTATGTTCCGGAATTGTTAGCTTTTGGTAGCATCGGAAGTCCTCTAGCCTTGAAAATCGGTGGAGATGCTAAGGCACATGAGTTCTAAAGAACCCATAAACCGTTTGGTGAAATTCCACGCAGATTGTATTTTATTAAAATAATTAATATTTTTAATGGGGTTCCTAAGTCTAACCTTAGGAAAATCAAAATATTAATGGGCATTAATCAAACTATGGGTGAAAATGTCTAGAAGGCAGATCAAGTCATGTTTTAATTTTAGTCATTGATTAGAGACTTCATCTTGGCCATTGAAAACTCAACAAGAAAAGTATAAAATGGAGGCTTGGGGTTCATTTGGAAACACCCACAGAGAGATTGAGCAAATTGATAGTCTGAGGTAAGAATTTCTCAGGAGGAAAATTGATTGGGGAGATTTTGTAGCCGACAGGCAGAGAGAATCCAAGAGGAGGACATTCCGGAAAATACACAACAAAGAGGCTAAGAGTGCTTGCAGAGAGGCAACGCAGTCGCCGGGAGAGCTGACGCAGAAAAGTTGCCTGTCACGCAGAATCTAGAATTGTCAGAACTGTCGGAAATGTCGAAATTGTCAGGAACTTCCGAGAGAGCTAACGCAGAGGCAACACAGTAGCCGGGAGCGCTGAAACGGAGAAGTTGCCTGTCACGCAGAATCCAGAACTGTTGGAACAACCGAAACTGCTGGGAACTGTCAGAACTGTCGGGAATAGCCGAATACCTGGGGGAGCTGACGCAGTGGGCAGAGAAGGTGATGTAGGGCTGTGTTGTGACCATCAACAACCCCCCTTTTCATGCTTCATGCTTCATGTATTTAAAAACATTACAAGTATTGAGCCTCCTTATGAAAAGCGCCATATAACCACAAAAGCTAGGAGAACCCTTATAAGTGGAAAATCTCGAGTACTCAGTAAAACTTTAATAAACCTGCTTTTTAATGATAGCATCGCATCACAAAAAAGGTCACGGCAGGCATCCCTTACACAAGTAACTCTTCGAAAATGCGAGAATGCGAGAATGCGAAATCATTAGCTTTACAAACTCATCGCATATCGCAGATTTCAAAAATACTGCAGTGCCACTTAATGTAAAAGCGCCCAAATATTGCGAAATGCGATAAAGCTTCTTCCAAATCGCATCTCGCAGCCACCCGATGAAACAAATGGTTATTAAAGATAATAGGATTTGCGATATCACAATCTGCGATATTGCGAAGCAAATCGCAAAATCACTTTATTGCAAACCTAAGGGCTCAGAGTTCAATAACAGTACTTTCTGTCATTCGATGCAGAGTTATAAGCATTAAATTTTGGCTTAGCGGTCCATTGATGGTTATTTATTAAAAATGATTCAAATCTAGTTTAAAGGACCATCTTACGTAAGGTGATATCTTTGATATGATTTTAAAAAATTAAAAGCTTTCACGTCACCTTATTGTTGTTCATTATTCACCATCATCCTTATCATATCTTTGTTCTCTACTTACAATTTCCAGAAGCAATACGCAAAATAGCACGCAGAGCGTAATGGGAAAGAAAGGCAAAGCTCCCACATCTAAAAAATCAGAGATGACTCCGTTATTTACAGACACCACTTGTACCAAGGAAGCAAGTATATCTACTTGGGAAGGCATGTACCCACTGTTAGAAGAAGAAAACCCGAGAGTTATGAAGGTTATAGTTATGGCAGATGGACGTCGGTCATCCGAAGCATCACTAATAGAGCTTGCATGCTCGTTTCTGCACCGTATTGCAGCGAGGCCGAAGATACTCCCTCACACAGATATGGTAAAATGGATTATAGACCACGTTGATATATCCGACAGGCAATTCAAGACATGGAACCAGCAGGTCATGGGGTCATTCACCCCAAGTAATTTGAGGCATATGTATCACTTGCCAGAACCCCAAGCCAGTTATAACAAACAGTTTGTGGAAAAATTGGCCAAAGAGAACAAGGATTTGGCAGACTGCACAAAACGCTGGTCCACGAAGGAGGAACCATTAAAGAAGGATAAAAATGGTATGTACGCCACTGGCTCCCTCTCTTCTCCCTATTATTTTTCCGCTGCAATGTTGTGTAGACTATTTGGGAAGCCATATATCAATAAGTTTTCATCAGAATGGTTTCCTTTATTGGATGCGGCCACCAATGCCACCATAATGGATTGGGCCCAAATTTTATCAGATAATTTAACTTCTGCTATTTTAAGTTATCGAACTAAAAGAAGTTTTGCTCAGAGGTTTTACCCTCCATTCTTTTTAAGTGCCTATGTTATGGATGTTATTTGTTTTGTCTTCGGATTTCCCAACATGGGGTGGAAATGCACAGTACAGAACCCTCTTCCTATTTAGGTTGATCACAAAGAACTGTGGGACTCCAATTTCATCCCACATTTCTACAAGATTTGTCATGGAGTGATGCTTCCTCTTCATAAAATGCTATATAACAAAGACGCCCCAAGATTCTCCCTAGAAGCTGAAATTGACATTCTCGTTGTGGGAAGGTGGTTCGAGGAGGAGTTTTTCACATACACTAGGGTATTTGGGAGCATTGCTTCACCCCACGTACTTCCTTTGTATGTCCCCGACAAACTAATGGCCCGAGAAATAGCTTACCAGACCTGTGGTATTGGGGGAATGAACAGAGAACTCAAGAATTCTAAGAAGGCCATTTGGCCTCAGTTCCCTGTAGTCTGCGGGGCTTTTGCATTATTTGATTTAGGGCATGCTTTTAAAGAGGTTGATAATATGCTATGTTTACAGCTACCCAAGTTCCCAGGGAGCCAGTATGATCCCTTTGATGTTATAAAAAATTTTACAACAATGGTCAAAATAAAAATATTTACTAAAGAAGACAATCTCTTCGACAATGTCTTTGAGCATAAGAGTACTCTCAAAGAGATTCTACATATGGCACAACTTCAGTTTGACCAAGGAAAACTTCAAGAGTTTAACCATTATAGAGAATAGAGGTTGGCAAACGTCCCATTAGACAAATTGCACATTGAACCAATAAGGGAGCCCACTCCCAGTATTAGCATAAGTGGAAGTTTAAGAGAAGAGAAATCTAAATCAAAGTCCGAAAGGGAATCAGCTGAAAAGTCCTCAGTCCACAGAGAACCCTGATCAGCAGGTTTTGTCCCCAAAACAGGCCGAGACTCCCGCTCCCCTCGCAAAGCCAACAAAGCCAATTATAGTAGATCTAGAAAACGAGTGGGGAATTTTACTGAGCTAATCAACACCGAGGAACAGAGTACAGAGCCATTGATTAAACCAGGGGAGACAGCCACAGAGATGATAATAGAAGAGGTTATTAATACTCAAGACACAGAGCATATTCTTGTTGCTCCGTCGTCCAAAATTGTACTGAAAATAGAGGAGATTCCTCCTCTGGATGTATTTTATAGCCTGCAACATAAGGTTGTTGTTAGGAGACAAAGGAAGAAATGAAAAATAGATACTGTACTCTCTCCAGAAGCTGAACCTTTGGACGTCCTTTGGCAAGACCCAACTACCGATCCATTGGAAAACCTAACTAAGATCTCTCAAATCGCAGGGGCATATGCTTCTGCAACAATTGATAAAGCAACTGAGGTTCAAATGCTATTAGAAAAAAGGAGGATAAGATCCTATTTTTGGAACAGCAACTACAGCAGTCCAGCATCAGTCGTGAAGTAGAGATACAATTGGCAAAGCTCCAACAAGACTTCCAGCAAATGCAATTGAACTATCAAAGCAGTCTAGCCAATAAAGAAGAACAATTACAGACCATGATAGTATTGCATAAGGATGATCCTGAAATTGAAGAATTCATCACAGAAAGCCCTTGTCTTCAATGACCAACTCTTGCAATAGAAACAAACACTTTGCCAAAGGATCTCGCAATGGAATTCCCATTGTGAAAAAAGCGATAACATTACAAATCAAGTCATAGATTTATGACTTGATTATGATTTAGTTTTTAAGAAAGTTTCTGACTTTTTGAATTCGCAGAAATCAGAGGAAGGACAAAGAGCAGAATGGACTAGGATAGATGAATCTCATAAAGAAATATTATTTGCGAAATGGGATGCACAGCTCAAAGAAGCAAAGCAGGCGATGGAGGAAGCAACAGAAGCAACAAACAACGTCATCGACTGCATCAACGAAAATCTGCAAACAGCAAATATAATATCAGAGACCACTCCAAGATTCCTCCCAAAGGCACAGCAGCTTCAAACTAGGTGGAAGCAAATGGCAAAGGAAAAGGCAGAGTCAATTAAACAGATAAGCAAGTTAAATTGGGATACTTACTAGCAGCTTCTGGTAAAACCACATAGCAGTGGATGACTCTGAAATGCCTCATAACGTCCGCCGAGAAGATAGCGCCAGCACTTGCCAATTCTGTATTCACAGAACAATTAAAATCTGAGGTCGGCCAACCAACACTCTTGAAGCCCATGCTGGATATTTGCAACTTAAAAGAACAAATACATGATTTAGCATAGATATAGTTTTAGTTTGATTTTAGTTCATTTTTGCTTTAAATGAGGAAGATGGTTTAAACCTCCTCATCTGTTTTTGTAATATTTATTTTTAGTTTTCATTATAGTATTTGAATCCCTCTCATGCATTTAGAGAGGGGTCCAGAATTTTATCAAAAACAATTCTTTAGAATGTGCAGTTTGCCCCCCACTGAAGAGGTTTTGATAAATGAATGGAACGAGATTTATTTATATGTAAGTTTGATGTTTGCTACTGAAATGCACTTTTGTACTCTTAGTGGATATTGAATTATTTGAAGATAAATCTATATCGCTGAAGCTCATGAGTAGAACCTATTACCAATGGTATTTTTATCTCCTAATACTTTTTACTTATGTGCCAAGTGATAAACTATTTTCAGTTATTGATATATGAAAGCCTAAATGTTCAATTGTCATTATTGCACTTTTGTACGGTGATAACTATTCTTTTATGCTAAGTGTATGAACAACTTATTATGTGATGTGTTTATCATAATTGTTTCAGCTAATTTCTTATACGAAACAACCATTTTTAATGGATTCATTTCTCCTAGTGCTTGAATGATTTTTATTACCAATTGTTGTTGGAAATTACTTTAGATCGCATAAGTAAAGCGTTACTCCCGGGATAGTTTAGAGTTAGATGTTTTCCTTTATTAGAATAAAACTGCATTTGTTAATTAATAGATAGATTAGATCTAGAATAAAGCATTCACCTCATAAACCCAAAAAGAAAAACATCCTCCCATTAGTGTACCATCATAAACAAATTGGAAAACTGGTCCCATCACCCCCAGTCAGAGCCACTATTCCAAACGGAAAAGGAGTTGCTTTCAAGGTTCTAACCAGGTGGTTATCCCTCTTGTTGTAGACCCGATTTTAGAGCCTTCAACATATTTGGCACTAGAAGGAGGGCTTGAACTATGAATGGCAGGTGAATTTAAATCCAAAACCCATTCTAAGAGTAAATCCCCTCATCATCTCCCTCGACTTCTCCATCATAGGGGATTTCTCCATCACATTCTGAATCTACAATCTCTAAGCGAGAAGTTGAGAAAACAACAACCACTGCTGAAAACCTGAATATTTCAGATAAATCCCCTGTTGAACCTCCTAAATTTCAGTCTTTAATTCATAAACTTCAAGGATTTTCAATATCACCACAAAAATCTAAGTTATCTCAAGGCATTGTAACTTCCCAATACATTCCTTCTCATCCTTTTACTAGATTACAGAGTGAAAAGCTTGGTATTGAACCAACAAAATTCCATCTGCCGAAAAGAAAAAGAGCAAGGAAGACACCGGAAAGGTCTGATAGCAAGACTCTTTCATCATCATCATCCATTTCATCTAATCCATTGCAAAGTCAACCATCCACCCACAACTCCATATTGTTGTTCAACAGGGTACTAGAACTTCAACATCGTCTTCCCAACCACTTGTAACTTCATCTGCGCTTTCCTCTGTTAGTATCTCAACAATGTCACAGAGACCATGGAACAATCCAGGGGCAGTCACAATGCCTGCACCTTTGAGTCAATTGCCGGCTCATCCCGAAAAATGGCTTCCAAAGCTTAACCCAGATGCAGGCGTACTAGCAGAACAACACATAAACAACTTTATGTTGTCAATAAACTTAAATGGAGTCACTGAAGAAAACGTTGTTGTTAGTCTTTTCCCGTATACCTTACAAGGAGCAACTGGGTCCTGGTATTTTTCATTACCATCAAGATCCATTACTAGTTGGAATATTTTCCAAGAGTAGTTCTTGACAAAATTTGGTGATGATAGGTCTATAGTGACATTAATTAATGACCTCTCAAATCTTAAAACTGAATCGAGAGAACCTATCAAAGATTTCAACTTGCGATTTAATAAACTCTTAAATAAGATTCCTACCACATCTAAACCTAGTGAAGAGGTTCGAAGTGAATGGTATATATTTGCCTTACCTTCGAATATAGAAATCTTTGTAGATAGGGCTGCTAAGCCAACATTGGCTGAAAACATGAAAGAAGCGATAGCAGTGGAAAAACGTATCTTAGCGTTAGAAAAAAAATGTTGTAGATGAAAGAAAATCTAAAAAGGTTGCTTTTAGAGATGACCCTAAGAAAAAACAATCAAAGGACCCATTCAACTTGGAAGGGTTACAAAAAGTTTTAAAAACCATGTCCAACGAAATTGTAGATATTAAGAAACAAGTCGCAGAAACCTCTTCCAAGAAACCCTTCAAACCTTTTAGGAAGAATCCTTCAACCAATCTCAAGCCTCCCAACGCTATAAAAAACGCAGAATCGGAAGGGGAAGAAGAGGAAGTTTCAAACGAGGAACATACTGAGGATGATGAGGTTGTATATCTACAAGGTATGTGGAACTTCATTCTTCCAGATGAAGAAGATCAAGATGCATTTCCAGTGACTACCAGAAGTAGGAATCAATTTGATCCTCCACAATCTAGTTCTAAACAGAAAAACCCGAGCCCAACTTCTAAAGATAAAATCACAGGTAAGAAATCCTCACCAAAGGCAACTCAAACAAACCCAGTCCAATCTAATTCAACAACTCCAACTAAAACACTTATAATTTCCAATGAAATGGAATATAATATTGTTGAGGACATGAAGAAGACTAGGACCAACATTACTTTTCATGAGCTAAGTAAATTAAAGCATCAACAAAAACTACTTTTGAAAGAGCTGCATGCAATCCCGATTGCACCTCTACCTCCCGCTGTAATCTCACAAGCTACTAATGAAATGGGAAGACCTCCGACTGGTATGTCAAATAAAGTCGATCCAAATGACATCGCTTTAATTGGAGGAAGGTCAAAATCCCATACTCCTCCATTCCTCCTTACCTTTGAAGTTTTCAATAAAAATTTGCATAACTGTTTGTAGACTCTGGTGCTTCATCTAATATTTTGCCTAAGACAATTTGTGCAAAGTTAAATGTCCAACCTCAAAAGTCTGCAGTATGCATAGTGCAACTAGATCGGTCTCAAATCGAAGTTATTGGCAAACTCAATCAAGTGACCATAAGGCTTTCATCGAATCCAAAGGTATGTCAAGTCATTGATATACTTGTTGCAGATATTCCTGAGTTTTATGGATTAATTCTTAGCAGGGATTGGTCAGAAAAGCTTCACAGTTACTTTGCAATCGACTGGTCACACATGTGGCTCCCTTACAATGGTAAACCAAATCAGATAAAGGTTGAGCGAGAAAGACACCAAAAGTACATAGTAACGAAGTTAGAAGGAGAAAATAAACCTACAGCATACAGCAATAATATAATTGGAAACTATTCTGTTGATTCATTCTTAGGGAATTTCAATGCTCATACTTCACCTTTTTTAGAAAATTCAGTTTTATCTCAGATAGAAAATTTCTCTCAGACGGATACTTCTAAATGCATTGATTTTGTAGATAGGCCTATAAATAAATCTTTGTTTTGGAAGTTATTTTTCGATGGTTCTAAGTCTAATGATGGAGCACAAGCAAGTTGTATATTAATTAATCCAAAAGGAGAGAAAACCATGCTAACCTGTAGACTCGAGTTCGATTGCACAAATAATACTGCGGAATATGAAGCTCTAGTTCAAGGGTTATACAAGGCAATCGGACTTGACATCAAATATCTACAAGTCTTTGCGGATTCTGAGATCGTTATTAAGCAGGTACGAAATACTATACATTGTTTATCGGGTCACCTAAAGCATTATCAATCGTTAGTGCAAGACCTGACTTCACATTTTATAGCATTCAATATTTCATCTATTCCCAGACTCCAAAACGCTAGTGCTGACCTCCTGGCTAATGTAGCTTCTAAAGCTCATTCCATCAGAAGACTATAGTCCAGACAAATTCTCAATTGAATTGATCTTTAAACCCTCCATCCCAGATAATGTTACCAACTGGATAGTTTTTAACGATGACCCTGATATTGTAAGTTTTCTGACTTCAGAAGGCTCTACAATAATCAGATAATTGATGAAGACCAACATGACAAACAATTACAACAAGAAAGCACCAATAATTATATACCCAAATCTGTTGTCAAACTGGAAGACCTATATGAGTTAAAGGACAGATTCAAAAGGTCCACCAATTCAAAACTTCAAAGTTCAACTCTGAGATATGAATTAGTGAATCTAGGAACAGACATAAAACCGCAGAATATCAACTTAAGTCTTGGTCTAGCTCCCGAGGAAAAATCAGCCTTCTTTCGACTCTTGAAACAGTATAAAAATGTCTTTGCCTGGAATTACGATGACCTAAAAACCTACGACACTTCAATCATACAGCATACAATTCCGATGATCGCTGACGAAAAACCAGTTCAGCAGAAGCTGAGGAAAATCCATCCTAATTTGGAAAACCAGATTAAGTCTGAGTTGAACAAATTACTGAAAGCCAAAATCATTTTTTCTGTTCGACATTCTAGATGGGTTTCTAACCTAGTACCAATCAGAAAGAAAAACAAAGACATCCAGATTTGTATTGACTTTCAAAATCTCAATAAAGCCTGCCAAAAGGACAATTTTCTGCTACCCCCTATGGAACAGATATTACAAGCAGTTGCAGGGTGAACTGATGTCCTTTTTAGATGGCTTCTCGGGATATAGCCAAATTTAAGTCCACCCGGATGATCAATTGAAAACAACATTTAGAACGAAATGGGGCACGTATGCATATCAAAAGATGCCATTTGGACTGATTAATGTTGGTGCCACATTTCAAAGGGCCATAGATATTGCATTTAAAAGATTAGTAAATAAGTCAGTGGTGATTTACTTAAATGACATAACAGTGTATTCTAGAAAACGTAGTAATCACCTCAGAGATTTAAAGCAGATCTGTTAAATTGGCAACTAGGGCCAAACTCCATGTGGGTCAGCTTATTTATGGCAGCTGATATTTTTATTGGATCCCTCTCGTCGATAGGTGTAGGATTGATCCAAAGATCATCCGATTCCGATAAGTATTTATGGAGATATGAATTTATTTTGTTTATATAATTATTATCAAGCCGACCAGCGCTTATGTAGGCTCTAGAAGCCCAACCGACGTGTCTATTCATTATCCACGTTTTAGTATAAATTGGTGAGGATTTGAAGTCATTTTGAACGTGTATTTTCTTGAGGTGATCTCCTCCTCTCCACGTCTTGGGTTTTTGGAGCAGGAGAGAAACACCATAAGAGTATACGCTGGCCTATCTGAGATCTTAAGAAGCCCTAGACGCAGACAAGATGGAGGCTCCTATACACAGTAAGCTGCAGTCAAGGGGAAGCTTCATACGCAGTCTTGTAGACTCCTTATTCACAGTGAAAGGCAGCCGCAGTAATAAAGGTCAGGCCGCAGTAAGCCGCAGTCATAAAACGAACAACAGTAAGACAGATCTCGGGTTTCCTCTCTGAAATTTCGGATGAACAGAAGGAGGAGATTCACATCACCTTAGGGCAAGAGATCAAGGGTCTGTCTGCACCTTGAATGGGTTTAAGGGCAGACAGACTAGTTCTCGGAGGGCTAGAAAGACCAGAAAGAGCAGAAAGGCAAGCTAAATCTCAGATGCATGGAGGAGCAGACAGGACCTCGGATGGATGGTTGACCTCGTCATAAGAAGTATCCATAGTCCTAGTAAGTCGCAGTATCAACAGTATGATCCGTCTCGGATCTATGATTATGAAGGAGCATGACAATCTCGGCATTCCTGTGAATGAATCTGCCTGGACATATATATTTGCTATCTCAGACATACATGTATTCTCTGCCTAGATGGAAAGTAGATCTCGGTGGATCTACTTCATAAGTAGTCAATGTGATTCAGAACTCTTACTGTCCTCACTGTCTCAGCCTAATGGAGATCACAGTGATCCTGAAAGTGCTATCTCAATATCAACATATAGATATATTATAATTACGTTGAAGAGAATTTCGGTGATGACTGTGTCTACTGCAGTCCTATCATATATATCTATAGCAGCATGATGATGGATAGGATCATGAGCATGGGCAACATGATCATGGACAACTTGATGTTGAGAATAGCTCAGTGATACTTAGATGCCGCACTACATAATGAATTGGCAGCATCAAGAAGCAGCACAATACATGGACAGCATGATGTATGAGGTCATGGACAACATGATGTGTGGGTAGCACTATGATCATGAGCAGCATGATGATACAGCATGATGGTGTTGCAAGGTCAGGTGCAGCAAATGAACGAGATGCAGCACGATGACAGGTATCAGTTGAAGCAGAATGTCTTCAACTGATCTCATCATGATACGAAATGATCTATGCTAGATCTAGATAAGTCAAAATGTTGACTTCTGTTGTAAATGTACTCTCTCTCTCTTTCTCTGCTGAACTTTGAAGATAAAGAAGATTTGATCAAAGGGTTTCCCCACACATTGTGGGGTTTGTCCCTGGCTTGCGCCATATCTTGTGTCCTCTTGCGTTGGCTTGTCTTCTGCGATTTATATTTATGTTCTATCTGCAGTTTATCTTAATGCTGATGTGATTGCTAACTATGAAAATTTAAATAAATTGCTCTAGCATAGAACATACCTAAACTTGACAAGATCTTTCAGCGATGTCAAAAATATGGGATCTCACTTCATCCAAAAAAGTCCTTTTTTGCATTAAGTGAAGGAAAGCTTCTCGAATTCATAGTGTCTAAATCTGGAATCCATATTGACCCAGATAGGATTAAGAATATTTCTAAGATATCCTTACCCCATAACAAAAAAGCAATGTAATCCTTTCTTGGACAGATCAATTTCGTTAAAAGATTTGTCCCCGATTTCTCAAGAACTATGTCACCTCTCTAAGCAATGATTAAGAAAAACTCTCTCTTCAAATGGGGTCAGGTAGAACATGAAGCGTTCAGCGTGATAAAACAAGTGATTATAAATGCCCCATCTCTAGAAACTCCAAACTTTTCTGATCCTTTCATTTTGTATACATTTGCCTCTGAGATATTGTATGTTGCAATACTCACACAAGCCAATCAAGATAAAGCAGAAGCCCCAATTGCCTTTTTCAGTTCAAACTTGCAAGGAGCCAAATTAAATTACTCCGACATTGAGAAACAGGGTTATGTCGTATTCAAAGCGATCAAACACTTTTGACCTTTTCTTCTCAAGACTCATACAAAAATAATAGTACCATTTCCAGCGGCAAGAATTATTTTGGTATAGAAGGATGTGGGTGAAAAGAGAGCGAATTGGGTCACAGCCCTAAAAGAATATGACGCTGAAATCAAGCCAACAAATATTGTAAAAGGTCAAAGTTTTTGCAGGATGTTGGCTGGAGTATCGCACATATTAGAGATACAATCCCCAGACAGTGAGGTACAAATGTATGAGGTAAGCCTAAACGATAATGAGTCAAGATATGCTGATATCATGTTTTACTTAAAGAATGGATATGCTCCTTCACATTTGAATCATACAAAGAACAGGGCCCTGAGATTAAAAGCCAAGCAATATCAAATTGTAAATGATGTACTCTTTAGGATGAATTATGATTCTGTTCTTCTTAGATGCCTTGAGAAATCTGAAGTTAAAAAAGTATTGCAGGAACTTTATGATGGACCAGCAGGTGGACATTACGCAAGAGATGCGATAGCACACAAAATATTGCGCGCAGGCTACTACTGGCCAACATTATTTAACGATGCACATAGCTATGTAAGAAGATGTCAGATTTGTCAAATTGCTGCTGCAAGACAGAAGAAGCCATCATTGCCATTACAACCGGTCAACATCGGTCAACCATTTGAACAATGGGGATTGGTTATAATAGGTGATCGTTCCTCACTCTTCCAAACAGCATAAGTACATCCTTACAGCTACCGATTACTTTACTAAATGGGTAGAAGCAGTTCCACTCAAGTCAGCCAACTCTGAGAGTATCATTGATTTCATTGATCAATTCATAATTACCAGGTTTGGCTTACCTTCGGCTTTAATGTTTGATAACGCATCGTATTTTTCTAGTGATCATATGACAGAATTTGCGCTCAAAAGAGGCTTTAAACTTAAGTATTCTGCCAATTATTACCAGTGTTTTAAAAAACGGCCGAGTCAACATTGACTCGGCCGGGTTGATCCGGGTCGAAGGCCTCCCAAGCGAAACGGTAGATGATTCGGTTCGAAAGGCCGAGTCAATCATCTATTCTAATAATATAATGTAATTGGCATGGCATGTCTTCTACAGGCTTGAGGAACTCGTTGGATGCATTAGCCTTAAATAGCTAGGGAGGAATGATACTTGTAGTTAAGCATTTGTGCATCTCCATCACATCTGTAAATCAATTTGATGATCTAATTAATCCTCTCAAATTCCTTGAATTGTTATTTAGTGCACACACAAAAGAAGGGGCCAAAGTTCAAACAAATAATACTTTCCTGGCTCCGAACAATTAACCTATTTGTACAACAATCATGAGTTTTAGTGACCACCTGAGGTAGATTTGAGGATCCAACCTACTATAAGTTGTCCCAAAGAATCTTAGAAAGTTGAATGCTTGCATTTCCCAACACAATCAGTTGCTGGTCGGAAGAATACACTTGCCAAAGGTGAAACGGGGATGTTGAGTAGTAGGAGGCATTGGATATGTATGCAGCCATTTATTGCAATAGAGCATCTTACCCTCACTGGCAATGTGTGAAGTTGGTGAAATGGCTGGGTCACCAATTTCATGAGCCTACTTTGATCATATGTTGTCTTCCATCTATATTATAATGCTGTGTGTTTGGAAACATGAATGAAAATCTTCAAAATTATGTTTAAAATCTTCAATTTGTTTTTTTATAAAAAAAAAAAAAAAAACGAAATTTAATTATTTTTTTACACACGACCGAGTCATTGAAACGAAGCCGCGAGCATTACCGTTTCGGAGTCGGAGTCGGAGTCATTGCTCGGCCGAGTCGGAGTCGGAGTCGGAGTTTTAAAACATTGATTATTACCCACAAGGGAATGGGTTGGCCAAATCAACAAACAAAAACTTGATCAGAATCATTAAACGAACTATTGACCAAAATCATAAAAATTGGCATAAATCTTTGATGTATGCTCTTTGGGCAGATCGAATAACTCAAAAAACTTCCATTGGCACTTCTCCTTTTAATTTAGTTTATGGGAAAGAAGTGGTTCTCCCAACACACCAAACTATTCCTTCTTTAGCCTTAGTTCAATCCATCGAAAAACTCCTTCCTCATCCTTGCAACTAAGACAATTATAGATTCTTAAGCTAGAAGAGGAACGAGAATAAGCTAGAATTCCCATGCACATCATCAACAATTAGTAAAGGCATCTTTTGATTCAAACCTGGTATCTAGAAAAGATTTTCAGCATGGAGATTTAGTATTGAAATGGGATAAAGGTCATGAAGAGAAAGGAAAGCATACTAAATTCCAACGGATGTGGCTTGGACCATTCCAAATTGTTGAAATCATAGGTCCATTGACTTTCATGTTACAAGACTTAGCAGGGAAAAGAGAGTCTTTACTTGTTAATGGGCAGATCCTTAAAAAATACATTCCATAGAAGATAACCTCTTCTATTTTTGTAAATTACTATTACTAGCTTATTTTTCTTTTCGATAATAAAACAAGTTGAAAATGTTTACCTTTGGTTTCCACGAAAAAGAATAGTGTCTCTTTTCAATTTTGTTTTTCACTTGTATAAATGGAAGAGGTTAGGAAAATTAATCTTTATTTTTGAAAAATATGGTCAAATTCTGAAGGTTTTACTTGTTCTTTTGTTTCAACTTTACAAGTTTTGATTAAAAACAACATTTAGTAGGAGTTTGCTTCATATCAATCATGAAAAGTATCAATAACAAGACAAAGATTCTCTACAGAAAAGCTACTTTTAAAAACTCTACAATTGTCGTCCAGAAGAACTCTTAAGGAACCAGTGACTTCCTCCCCACTTTACAAAATTGCAAGTTTCAAATAATAATCCAGTTATACACTATAAACTTAAAGAATAAGAGGTCTCATCAAGAGCCGACTTATCATGATCATAAAGATTATGACTAACTGACATTGTCAAACTGCATACCAAAACAGGGAAATGACTCGAGATTGATTCAATCAAAAGACAAGGGGTCTCATCATGAGCCAGCTTGTTTAGTTAAGTTATAAATCAAGTGAATGGCATTATCAAATTTGGCCACCAATAAAAAGAAAAGAAAAAACAATAAGTGTAAATGAGGATTTATCTTTGAAAATTGCATACTTCTTAGTTAGGATACTGGATCATCGCTGGGTAACAGGTAACCCTGTCGAGGCTATGAACGTCTGCTGGCAGTAGAGGCTCTACCTATGACAAATGAGTACACCTAAAACTGATCTGCAAAGATGTCTTTGTTTTTATCTTTATAAACCAAGTAATGATCGATGTAAGTACAATGACTAACTTTGGGAAGAAGATAATCAGAATTAGGATAGATGGAACAAGATGATGTTGTTAGAAAATAGCACTATATACCTTATATTTCTACAATAAAGTTTGATTTTCCAAAACCATTTCTATTTTAGAAGTTTTAGAAAATTCAAAAAACCATCAGAGATAACTGGTTCTTTCAAGTGAATCGCCAATTGTTGTGACTATCAACAACCCCCCTTTTTATTAGTGTTAGCAATAACATTAATAAATGGGGACCCTTCCAAAAAATCAAAACTTAGCACATAAGATTGCCTTTTTGTTTTCAATAAAACATGATATCAAAGCAAAACTCCCAACAATATGAATTCCTACCTTTTCATGCTTCATGCGCTTAAAAACATTACAAGTATTGAGCCTCCTTACGAAAAGCGCCATATAACCACAAAAGCTGGGAGAACCCTTGTAAGCGGAAAATCTCAAGTACTAAGTAAAACTTTAATAAACCCGCTTTTTAATGATAGCATCGCATTGCAAAAAAGGTCATGGCGGGCATCCCTTACACAAGTAACTCTTCGAAAATGCGAGAATTCGAAATCATAAGCTTTACAAACTCATCGCATATTGCAGATTTCAAAAATACCGCAACGCCACTTAATGTAAAAGCGCCCAAATATTGCGAAATGTGATAAAGCTTCTCGCAAATCGCATCTCGCAGCCACCCAATGAAACAAATGGTTGTTAAAGATAATAGGTTTTGCAATATCGCGATCTGCGATATTGCGAAGCAAATCGCAAAATCGCTTTATCGCAAACCTAAGGGCTCAGAGTTCAATAATAGTACTTTCCATCGTTCGATGCAGAGTTATAAGCATTAAATTTTAGCTTAACGGTTCATTGATGGTTATTTATTAAAAATGATTCAGATCTGGTTTAAAGGACCATCTCACATAAGGTGATATCTTTGATATGATTTTAAAAAATTGAAAGCTTTCCCATCACCTTATTTTTGTTCATTATTCACCATCATCCTCATCGTATCTTTGTCCTCTGCTTACAATTTTCAAGAAAAACACGCAGAATAGCACATAGAGCGTAATGGGAAAGAAAGGCAAAGCTCCCGCATTTGAAAAATCAGAGATGACTCCATTATTTACAGACACCACTTGTACCAAGGAAGCAGGGATATCTACTTGAGAAGGCATGTACCGACTAATAGAAGAAGAAAACCCAAGAGTTATGAAGGTTACAGTTACGGTAGATGGACGTGGGTCATCCGAAGCATCACTAATAGAGCTTGCATGCTCGTTTCTGCACCGTATTGCAGCGAGGCCGAAGATACTCCCTTACACAGATATGGTAAAATGGATTATAGACCACGTTGATATATCCGACAGGCAATTCAAGACACGGAACCAAGAGGTCATGGGGTCATTTACCCCAAGTAATTTGAGGCATATGTATCACTTGCCAGAACCCCAAGCCAGTTATAACGAACAGTTTATGGAAAAATTCACCAAAGAGAACGAAGATTTGGCAGACTGCACAAAAAGCTGGTCCACGGAGGAGGAACCATTAAAGAAGGATAAAAATGGTATGTACGCCACTGGCTCCCTCTCTTCTCCCTATTGTTTTGCCGCTGCAATGTTGTGTAGACTATTTAGGAAGCCAGATATCAATAAGTTTTCATCAGAATGGTTGCATTTATTGGATGCGGCCACCAATGCCACCATAATGGATTGGGCCCAAATTTTATCAGATAATTTAGCTTCTACTATTTTAAGTTATCGAACTAAAAGAAGTTTTGCTCAGAGGTTTTACCCTCCATTCTTTTTAAGTGCCTATGTCATGGATGCTATTTGTTTTGTCTCCAATTTTCCCAACATGGGGTGGAAATGGATAGTACAAAACCCTCTTCCTATTTAGGTTTATCACAAAGAACTGTGGGAATCCAATTTCATCCCACATTTCTACAAGATTTGTCATGGAGTGATGCTTCCCATTCATAAAATGCTATATAACAAAGACGCCCCAAGATTCTCCCCAGAAGCTGAAATTGACATTCTCACGGTGGGAAGGTGGTTCGAGGAGGAGTTTTTCACATACATTAGGGTATTTGGGAGCATTGCTTCCCCCCACGTACTTCCTTTGTATGTCCCCGACAAACTAATGGCCCGAGAAATAGCTTACCAGACCTGTGGTATTGGGGGAATGAACAGAGAACTCAAGAATTCTAAGAAGGCCATTTGGCTTCAGTTCCCTGTAGTCTGCGGGGCTTTTGCATTATTTGATTTAGGGCATGCTTTTAAAGAGGTTGATAATATGCTATGTTTATAGCTTACCAAGTTCCCAGGGAGGCAGTATGATCCCTTTGATGTTATAAAAAATTTTACAACGATGGTCAAAATCAAAATGTTTACTAAAGAAGACAATCTCTTTGACAATGTCTTTCAGCAGAAGAGCACTCTCAGAGAGATTCTACATATGCCACAACTTCAGTTTGACCAAGGAAAACTTCAAGATTTTAACCATTACAAAGAACAGAGGTCAGCAAATGTCCCATTAGACAAATTGCGCATTGAACCAATAAAGGAGCCCCCTCCCAGTATTAGCATAAGTGGAAGTTCAGGAGAAGAGAAGTCTAAATCAAAGTCCAAAAGGGAATCAGCTGAAAAATCCAATAAGCAGTCAAAGAGTGAACACAGCAAAAGTGAAGGGTCAATCAAAGATATAGCTTAGTCCACAGAGAAGCCTGATCAGCAGGTTTTGTCCCCAAAACAGGCTGAGACTCCCACTCCCCTCGCAAAGCCAACAAAGCCAATTATAGTAGATCTAGAAAAGGAGTGGGAGAATTTTAATGAGCTAATCAACACCGAGAAACAAAGGACAGACCATTGATTAACCTAGGGGAGATAGCCACAGAGATGATAATAGAAGAGGTTATTAATACTCAAGACACAGAGCATATTCTTGTTGCTCCGTCATCCGAAATTGTACTGAAAATAGAGGAGATTCCTCCTCTGGATGTATTTTATAGCCCGCAACATAAGGTTGTTGTCAGGAGACAAAGGAAGAAACGAAAAATAGATATAGTACTCTCTCCAGAAGCTGAACCTTTGGACGTCCTTTGGCAAGACCCAACTACCGATCCATCGGAAAACCTAACTAGACTCTCTCAAATCGCAGGGGCATATGCTTCTACAACAATTGATAAAGCAACTAAGGTTCAAATGCTATTAAAAGAAAAGGACGATTAGATCGTATTTTTGGAACAGCAACTACAGCAGTCCAATGTCAGCCGTGAAGCAGAGATACAATTGGCAAAGCTCCAACAGGACTTCCAACAAATGCAATTTAACTATCAAAGTAGTCTAGCCAATAAAGAACAACAATTACAGACCATGATAGTATTGCATAAGGATGATCCTAAAATTGAAGAATTCATCTCAAAAAGCCCTTGCCCTCAATGACCAACTCTTGCAACAGGAAAAAACACTCTACCAAAGGATCTCGCAATGGAATTCCCATTGCGAAAAAAGCGATAACATTACAAATCAAGTCGTAGATTTACGACTTGATTATGATTCAGTTTTAAGAAAGTTTCTGACTTTTTGAATTGGCAGAAATCAAAGGAAGGACAGAGCAGAATTGCCCAGGATCGATGAATCTCATAAAGAAATATTATTTGCGAAATGGGATGCACAGCTCAAAGAAGCAGAGCATGCAATGGAGGAGGCAACAGAAGTAGTGAACAGCGTCATCGACTACATCAACTAAAATATGCATACAGCAAATATAATATCAGAGACCACTCCAAGATTCCTCCCAAAGGCACAGCAGCTTCAAACTAGGTGGAAGCAAACGGCAGAGGAAAAGGCAGAGTCAATTAAACAAATAAGCAAGTTAAATTGGGATACTCACTGGCAGTTCCTAGTAAAACCACATAGCAGTGGATGACTCTAAAATGCCTCGTAATGTCCGCCGAGAAGATAGCGCCAACACTTGCCAATTCTGTATTCACAAGACAATTAAAATCTGAAGTCGGCCAACCGACACTCTTGAAGCCCATGCTGGATATTTGCAACTTAAAAGAACAGATACATGATTTAGCATAGATACAGTTTTAGTTTGATTTTAGTTCATTTTTGCTTTAAATAAGGAAGGTGGTTTAAACCTCCTCATCTATTTTTGTAATATTTATTTTTAGTTTTTATTTAAACCCGTCTCATGCATTTAGAGAGGGGTCCAGAATTTTATCAAAAACAATTCTTCAGAACGTGCAGTTTGCCCCCCACTGAGGAGGTTTTGATAAATGAATAGAACGAGATTTATTTATATCTAAGTTTGATGTCTGCCACTGAAATGCACTTTTGTACTCTTAGTGGATATTGAATTATTTGAAGATAAATCTATATCGTTGAAGCTCATGAGTAGAACCTATTACCAATGGTATTTTTATCTCCTAATACTTTTTGCTTATGTGCCAAATGATAAACTATTTTCAGTTATTGATATATGAAAGCCTGAAGGTTCAGTTGTCATTATTGCACTTTTGTACGGTGATAACTATTCTTTTATGCTAAGTGTATGAATAACTTATTATGCGATGTGTTTATTATAATTGTTTTGGCTAATTTCTTATACGAAACAATCATTTTTAATGGATTCCTTTCTCATAGTGATTGAATGATTTTTATTACCAATTGCTGTTGGAAATTACTTTAGATCGCATAAGTAAAGCATTACTCCTGGGATAGTTTAGAGTTAGATATTTTCCTTTATTATAATAGAATTGCATATGTTAGTTAATAGATGGATTAGATTTAGAATAAAGCATTCATCCCATAAACCCAAAAATAAAAACATCATCCCGTTAGTGTACCATCATAAACAGATTGGGAAACTGGTCCCATCACCCCCAATCGAAGCAACTATTCCAAACGGAAAAGGAGCTGCTTTCAAGGTCCGGACCGGGTGGTTATCCCCCTTGTTGTAGACCGGATTTTTGGGCCTTCAACAAGCTGACACAGAGCAAACGCAGAAAAAGTTGGTGTTAGCCAGTCTTGTGCCAGATCAGCGGAAATTCTGCCAGGAGAAGTGAGGTAAAACTCACTCAAATTTTCTGCCAATATTTTCTCTATAAAGGATTGCTAGTTGAGCATCCTAGATTTGTATTCAAATATTTCTCCTGCATAATAATAAACCCTCAGAGCTATTGCACCGGTTTTCCTACATTGGGTTTTTCCGGGGACTATTGTGTCCAAAAATAAGTGTCCTGTGTATCTTTTTCTTTGCTCTGTTTTCTATTTCATGAGATCAAATATTTAATTAGTGTGGGTTGCAGAAGTAATTTGCTTCAATATTCAAAAGAATAACTGGATGAATGTAATTTAAAAATCATATAGGTGAAGTCGATTCAGATCTGCAGTAGGGGTTCCTTCAGAGTGTAGGAATTTTCACATGGTATCAGAGCATTGATTTTGAAACAGGAAGAGTAGATCCAATGTTGAACAATGAGGCCGAAAGCTGCACTTGGTAGCAGTTTGAATCCCCTTGGAGGGATAATGCAGTCCTTGTCGGGAAGCTGATCTAAGGAAATCTCTCTCTGAGTGAGTCGACAGAGGTATGATTTCCTAATCGTGAGCTTGCAAAGGCAGAGGGAGTTAAAACACAGAGCCTCAGCACAATGCTAGAAGGGCGCAGTTTCTGTCGGGGCAGAAATCCTCTAGAAAAGAACAAAGACACATAGTAGGGGAATTTTCTCCTCATAGAACTTTTTGCCAGAAAGTTCGAATTTCTCACTTCTTGGGCAGTTATGCTAAGCAATGACTAGAGGAGTCAGTTCGACAATTAGATGAGATGGCATCACATGGGCTCAGAGATCAGGACAGGTTGGACAGAGCCTCCAACTATGTCATATGGAAGATCAGAATCTTAGTTGTTCTAGAGGAATACGATCTTGAGGCCTACGTCAAAAGTGTTGTGGTTATTCCTGTTAACAACGATCAGAAGAAGAAATACAAGGTCGAGCGGGGGAAGGTAAAGAGTCTGATTCTCGATGGAGTTTGAGATCATGTGGTCTCACACTTGCAGGGCAAGGATACAACCCAGGAGATGTGGGAAGCCTTGTCTTCTCTGTATGAAGGCTCTTCCGAACAGTGGAAGATGTATTTGGAGCAGAAGTTGCAACGGATTTTGATGCAGAAAGGAGAAGGGGTGAACATCTATCTTCAACATCTTCAAGACGCTAGAGACCAACTCACTACAATGGGGTCCACTCCTCAACTAACCGCGATAGTGAGAATAGCCCTTAATGGAGTTTCAGATGAATGGCAAGTTTTCATCCAAAGCATATTGGGCAGGGAAAGACTACCTTCATGGGAGGAGATGTGGGTGACTCTTCAACAGGAGGAGTTAAGGAGGGACACAGTGAAGGTCAACCTCAATGGCAGCAATGGGAGTGGCACAAAGACGAAGGAGGAGGAAAGCACAACTCTAGCATCAAAGGGACAACGGAAGCAAAAGCGAAAGGACATTTCGAAGGTGAAATGTTTCAGATGTGGCAAGATGGGCCACTATGCATCCTAGTGTCCTTTGAAGGAAAAGGACAAGGATGAGAAACATGATCCTAAGGCTGCTTCAGCAAAGATGGACGAGGATGAGTTTGCCATGAGTGCCCATGCATATCCAAGGAGGAGATGAGGTGATATTGAGTTGTAGTTAGGAGGACTACATGTGGGCAAGATCCTTGAGGAGTCCACCTCTCGAATCAATTCCTTTCTACGAAAGCCCAAGATTCAGCAGTAGCAAGATGGACTTAGTGTCAGATGATGCAGTGGATTGTTTGGAGGACAAATGCAGTAGCTTGGGACCAAAGATTGATCAGCGCAGAGCAAGGTTGGCAACAGTGCAGTTGGCACAATGCAGGAGTAAGCAGCATCAACGCAGAAGATTCAGAGGGTTAAAATCAACAGCTGACAGATTCCAACATTCATTGTATTATGTTGAACACATTTAAGTTCAACTAATTCTGGATGTTTTTTAATTGCTTCTCTCAGCAACTAAGTTGCAGTATGGATGCAGTGTTAGCAATGGCAGTGCTAGCAGCATAGAAGATGTAGCATTTGAGAGGGAGTTGTAGTACAAATGCAGCAGTGGCAGTGGAAGTGTCATGGGCAGTAGTACAACAGTAGCAACAACACAATTTTGGTGGCAACAATAGTGCAAAAAGGAGGTGCTTTAGAAACAGAGCAACATGCAGGTGAACATTGTTGCTAGAGCACTTTCCTCGCTAAGAGGGAGTGTTCGTTCTTGGTAGCATCGGAAGTGCTCTAGCCTTGAAAATTGGTGGAGAGGCTAAGACACATGAGTTCTAAAGAACCCAAAACTATTTGGTGAAATTTCACCTAGATTGTATTTTATTAAAATAATTAATATTTTTAATGGGGTTCCTACGCCTAAACTTAGGAAATGAAAATATTAATGGGTATTAATCAAAATATGGGTGAAAATGTCTAGAAGGCGGATCAAGTCATGCTTTAATCTTAGCCATTGATTAGAGACTTAATCTCGGTCGTTGAGACTCAACAGAAAAAGTATAAAATGGAGGCTTGGGGTTCATTTGGTAACACACACACAGAGATTGAGGAAATCAATTTTCTGAGGTGAGAATTTCTCGTGAGGAAAATCGATTGGGGAGATCTTGTAGTTGAGGGGCAGAGAGAATCCGAGAGGACTTTCCGGAAAATACAAAACAGAGAGGCGGAGAGAGCTTGCAGAGAGGCAGTGCAGTAGCCAGGAGAGTTGACGCAGAAAAGTTGTTTGTCACGCAGAATCTAGAATTGTCGGAACTGCCGAAACTGTCGGGAATTGCCGGAATAGCCAAGAGAGCTGACGCAAAGGGTAGAGAAGGTGACGTAGGGCTAACGCAGAGTCAACACAGAAAAAGTTGGGGTTAGCTAGTCTTGTGTCGGATCAGCGGAAATTCTGCCAGTTGAAGTGAGGTAAAACTCACTCATATTTTCCGCCAGTATTTTCTCTGTAAAGGATTGCTAGCTGAGCATCCTAGATTTGTATTTAGATATTTCTCCTACATAATAATAAACCCTCTGAGTTTTTGCACCAGTTTTCCCACATTGGGTTTTTTCGAGGACTATTGTGTCCAAAAATAAGTGTGTCCTATGTATCTTGTTCTTTGCTTTGTTTTCTGTTTCATGAGATCGAGTATTTAATTAGTGTAGGCTACAGAAGTAATTTGCTTCAGTATTCAGAAGAATAACTTGATGAATGTAATTTAAAAATCAGGTGAAGTAGATTCAGATTTACTGCAATAGGGGTTCCGCCAGAGTGTAGGAATTTTCACAAGGATATGATACAATGGGGAGCAATAAGACTCCAACAAGTTAGGACAGATGAGTAGATTGCTGACATCCTCACAAAGCCCTTGGTGAAATTCAAGATGTTAACCTTCTGAGAAAGACTTGGAGTTGTGGAAGGACCCTCCATGAAGGTCCCGTTAGAGTTGGACATTGAGCTTTGGGAGCTCCTTAGGGCTTGGGGTGTACTTCTTGGAGCTATGTACAACCATGGGGTGAGTGGTTCACCTTCCTCTGTGATACCCCATGATGATATATGTGAGCATAGGGTGAGTAGTTCACCTTCCCCTATGGCTAATGATATATGCATAGAATGAGTGGTTCACCTTCTCCTATGGATGCCCCAACATACATCTTACCCTTGCAGTCTGGGACTCTTGGGAAGTACCTCTCATTTGGCCAATGAGTTGGGAAAAGTGGTTAGGGACCATAGCACTACAAATGGATGCATCTTGTACTATCGTAGTCCCTATGTTTGGGATACATGATGTTCAACAACTTGATCATTCAAGATCAAGTCTAATTGGGGTTCTATCCCTCATTATATGGACTAACTTTTGTCAATGGAGAGTGGCAAGGTCTTGTGATTAACTCTCGAAATACTTCTTATTATCTACATCAATCTTCAGCAAAGATGAGATGAGATGCAGAGACAGTACATGATGACAGGATGTCATGATGATTGACGATCAGATTTTGGTAGGTGGAATTCTTCCTAGTTGAGAGGGAGTGTTAAATAGTGCAACTAAGGCCAGGCCAAATTCCACTTTGGACAGCTCATTTGATGGAGATAGTTATTGCATTGAATTCCTCTTTTCGAGAGGACCAAAATTGACCTAAGGTTCACTGAAATTGGACAAGGAGGAATATGCTTTTGAAGTCAAGCCCACACGTGCAATTTGACAAGGTCAGCTTTGGGTCAAGTTGGACAAATTGACCCTCCTCCAACACATATAAATAAGAGTGACCTCAAACCTCATTTGGCATCACCATCACTCATCATATCTCCTCTCTCCTCATCTAATTGGGTCATACAAATTGCAGGCAACTGTCTTCTCTCACATGTGCGGATTTCACGAGGCTCCTTTCACTGCATTGACTTTTCTGTTTCAACTGAAGTTTGACTAATGTTGACTGAGGACCTTTTGACTAGATTGCGATTTTGGAGGGTTTTACTCTATTTGACTAGAACGCATTGACTAGCACAGGAACCGAGGAATTTTGGGATGTTTGACCACAGGGTGGACTTCAAGTTCACCGAGTTTCACTATTGATTTGTTGACTTTTTGGGCTCACTTTGACTAGCAAGAGAGGTTGAGTTCCTCTCTCCTTTGACTGAGTTGTTTTGGAAGATTTTGAACAAACTTTAACTATTATTGAATTTTTGGTTAGGGCAGAATTTGATTGTTGTTGCCTAAGGGCAAAATTGCAGATTTGACGGGGTTATTTTGGACAGTGGTATTGGATCACTTTATTGTCAAGTCAAATTTGACTTTGACTTCATCATTGTACATTATTGGATTCTCTCGTTGTTGAACAATTGATATTTGATAAGAAGAAGGATTAAGGGGTTTCCCCTTATGGGGTTTGTCCATAGAATTAGCCAAAATTTTGGTCTCTTGTTTTGGCTTGTCTTTGTCTTTTTAGTGTTTATGTTCTATCTACAGTTACTGTCAATGTGAATGATTAGTGCGATTGCTATTGGAAGTAATTGTTGCTAGCATAGAACATACAATTGTTATCTAAAATTAACAAGAGATCGAAGTCTTATGCATAAAAAAATAAGGTCTGAATTTTTCTCAAGAATCTGAAATTTGTGAAGTTTTGTGCAATGTTAATGAAGTAAACGAATTATAGTTTTGAGATGTCTCTTAAGGACTAGAGGTGGTCCTTGTAGCCAACGATGAGTTTATTTGCAAAGGGAACCATATAAATAAATTCTTAAGCTCATTTGGAAGGACTAATCAGAGTCTACAGATACCCAAAAAGGCTAAGATCATCTTCAGAAAATTCCGAGTATATTATAATCCATTACTAAAGCTTGTAGCAGCCTCTTTCTCCCACGAGTTGTGCCATTCTGAAACAAGAAATTTGTGCACAAATATTTATAAGGCCGAGACCTAATAATGGTATAGAATGTTGAAAAATGTGTAACTAGGTTCAGTTTTCATAAGTATGAAATGTATTTTTGATTCTTGTAAGTTATAAAATGAAAGAAAATTATTATTATTATTTATTATTATTATTATTATTATTTTGGAGCATGGGTTTCATGCTCAAGGTATTTTATTTTATAATTCAAGCACCCATTGAGTGCTTCTAGGGTTTGTCCTAGGTCAAGAAGTCAAAAGAGTCATTGTCATAAGTTGAAGACCCCATCGGGCACATTGTAACTTCTAAAGAAAATTATTTTTCTCTTAAAAAGTGTTCAAATACTCTCCAAGACAAAGTTGGCCTGGCAACTAGCAAGTCGGCCTAAAGGAAGAGCCACGTCCACCCTTGAAGAAGCCTATAAATAGAAGAGGACTCGTCCTACTTGAAGCACATTCACTCACCACTCATTCTAGCGAAGGAAGAGGAAGGAGAAGGCAGCGAACGAAGAAGAGGACGAAGAGGATCTTTTATTTATCCTATTTTCTCTCACACGTGCTAAGGAGAACTAGGCTTTCTACAACAAGGCCTAGGGTTTCTATCTTCAAGTTCGATCTTGGAGAAAAGGAGACAAGTAGGTCAAACGAAGGTCACCAAGGGTAATCTTCATGCTCTTGAAGTGAGGGAAATTCAAGTGAAGGTGAAAGGAGGGCTCAAAAGACATATTGAAGGTCATACGTGTGGCAGCAGCAATTGTTGAGAGGCGAAATTTCAAATCTGCAGTGGAGGCTGAAATTTCTGTAGCTGGAGGTTGAAGAAGTGCTATAGGAAGAGATTTGACTGGGTTTGACAGGATCAAGGTTATCACATCATCCGGAGAGGTTGGTCTTGGTCTTGGACAGTTCTGAAGTCAGTCTTAAGGTCTTGGAATTCATCAATTGAAGAATCTATAAGGAAGAGAAGAGATTTGTTGGTTTTCCTCTCAAGTGGAGAGGTTATGACCCTGGCTTGCAGCGTATATTTTATGTTCTTGTTCTTCTTGTTTTGGTAGTTGTTTGGTGATTCACAGATATAATAACAAGTAACAAAGTTAATAAGTAAAAGAACATCACAAGTAGTTATCAAGTAAAGAGAATTAATCATAATCATTGCCCTATTAAATTCTCAACATAGAAGTTGACCTTGAAAGAAGAATCTTTGTTTTTTGACAAGCATATTGAGTCTATCTGAAAGGTTTATTTCACTGGTTGATGAAGCCCTAATCAAAGAGTCATAATCATAATTATATATCAGTCTTTGTCAAGGCTTGTAACAACCTACAAATTATGACTATTAAAGAAGAATCAACTCTGAATTCTTTGAAGTATGATTATCACCTTGTGTAGAGCATTAAGAAGACCTCGACATAAACAAAACTTGCAATACCTTTAAAGGAAAATCTTTGACCTCGGCATCTTTACAACAAGAAGAAGATCATGGCATCTTGAAGAAACCATTGCAGCAGACTTCTTGTGATCTCGAAAAACTAATAAGGTATGTAGTCCTTGAGGTATGTATAATTGTTTTTATTTATATAAGGTCTAACTCAAATTGGATTAGGGTTTTGAGATCTCATTTTTGGTTCGAGGGTTTGTAGCCTTCATATTGTTGGAGGTTGTTGGCATCTAAGAACTAGTAATCCCCAGTTGGTATTTGGAAACCCTATTCAAAAGAGAAACCCTAACCCTATTCTATTTTGTTTCCTCATAAAAACCCTAGCTTTTGGTCTCTAGGGTTTATAGGTAGTCTAGGAAGAAATGGCAAACCCTAGTAAAGGTAGAATTGGATTTGAAATCCAAACCATAGGGTTGATGTTTCGAAAGGTAACTTAGGGTTTGATATGGAAATCCTAAAGATTCCATGGAATCCCTAATCATAATTATGCCCTTGTACTTGTACATTTTGCTTCGTGGTACTTATCAGTAAATGTTGCAGGTACTTAATAAGTAAGATATGTTGATCTTATGAAGAGTACGATGAATAAAGACTTGGTAATCATGTTGGATCTTTGGGCACTCTGACAAAAGTAGACTCATATGGAGACGGACCATAAAGATGTCATGATAAGAGAGAGCTTCCACCTTTTCACAAAAGATAAGTATCATATTCTTTATTTCTTTTTCATTGTTGATTTTCTCTATATATCTAGCTTTATTTTTGCTTGATTATAATCCTTTCACTTGTATTTTCCTTGGAAAGAAAATTTGCAGGAATATTCTAAAAGAAAGGATTATGGCTAAATTCAGAGGGAGCCTTCAAAGGGAGACTAGTAAGAAGCCTTGTTGCAAAGGGAGCCCTTCAAGAGGAAGCCCTATAACATTTGTAAAGGAAGCAACTCAAGGTATGTATAAGATCGCAAGATTTGTAGCAAGTCTTCATCATATAAAAAGGTTCGGTCATTTTGTCTTTAAAATTGCTTTATATTAATGACTCTCTCATGTCTAGGGTTTTGCTATAAAATCATGAAGATTCTTATATTGTTAGGGTGTTTGATCTCTAGATTAAATCAACCCTTGTAATAACTATCTCTTGCTATTTGTTCACTTTGGCAAAACCCTAGCCCTTTAATTTTTAGGGTTTGTTGATGGTATCTAAGGCATACAATAAAACCCTAGCTTTTTAGGGTTGATGATAACATTTAGGGTGTATGAAAAAACCCTTGTAAGAAGTTGATGTAAAAAGTCTAGGGCATGAAAGTGTAACCCTAGTTGTAAATGCTTCCGCCATGGTTGAAACCCTAACATGGTTTAATTGTTGGATATCTAAGGTTTAATTTCTTAAAGTTTTGATAACCCTAGACGCTCTCCTTGTGATAACATGAAAATTCTAGTTTGATAAATTTAATTTCATGCTCTTATAATATATATGTATAATAATATATATATATATATATATATATATTATATATATATTATTTGTGCTTGTTGTACTTGCTAATGAGATTTGCAGGTACATAGTTTTCAAGAGGTTGTAAAGATGATGCCTACCTACATACTTGATAATACTTTATGATGATGTTGAGCATGATGGAAAGACGGAGTTGCAAGAACCCTGATGACATTGAAGCTGACATTGTTAATTGAAAGATGACCTTGTTGCCATATGAAGATAAAGAATGATGCTCCTGAAGGTCGAAGTTCTCTGAAGATATGATGGTGCAAAAAGGAAAGAGCTTGTGTAGCTGGAATAATGAAGTTGCTGATGATGGACTTATCTCCCTAAGTTGAGGAGGAGGAGATGATGTATAGTAAAGACTATGAGGAAAGAAGGAAATAGGAGAATGGCTAAAGCATTACTAATGGTTATACTTGTTTGATGAGTCGTGAACAAAGATTTGAGAAGTGTTGTGGTTGAATTTGGTGCTGCTTGAGAAGTTGGAGAAGGAAGCTTCCATTGAGATTTGTTTGGATATTGTGATGACCTAAGCACCATTAGAATGGTTGAGGACCTCAAATTTTATGCTAGCATATTGATAATAAGAACCAATATATTGGAAGTTTGATACTGGTTGGGGTCGTGAGGCTACAGTATGTTCTAATGGATGAACAAGTAGTTGATGTGTTGATCTCCTTGAGAACTCTTGAAGATTTGATAAGCATGCTTGATTTGATTTGGTTTAGAGGGAGAGATGCGTACCTTGGGTTGTGTGTTTGTATGATGGTACTTGGCAGGACATCTTGGCCTAGTTGGTATTAAGATCTTAGTTATAGTTTGGCCTTGATGATGTATAGATCCTGATGTGGGAGGGTATCTTGGTCTTATGGAGCTCTATTTTAGTGTTTGACTTTGATGATACCTAGACCGTTGTGAGGGTTGGCGTCTTGGCATGGAGGCATAAATGGTATCTATATCATGTTGGATTGATACCAGGGTTGTAGCCTGATGGTAAATATAGTGGCAAGTTGCCTTGATGACACCATAGTCCCAGTTGGGTTGATACCTTGGTAGTTATGGTATCAAGATCCCTAGTATTGCATATGTTGATATTCTTCCTAAGAGAACTTTTCAAAGTGAGTATTGTCCTTGTACCAATTGATCAATTATGAATACCTCCTTGGGTAAGAGGGAGTGTTGAAAAGAGTAACTAGTATCGGTCTTCATAATTTCTATTTGGCTCATGACATGATGAAATTCTCATGTACTTATCAAAAGAAAGAAAAAGAAAAATTATTGTAAAAGAAAAAATTACCAAAGCATGGGTTTCATGCTCAATCATTTTTGGTTTCTAATCATTTTTGGTTTCTAGGTCAAAGCACTCATTGTGTGCTTCTAGGGTTTTGTCTTGATTCGAGGTCATTATCATGATGTAAAAGACCCTATTGGGCACTTGTATCAAGAAAGAAAATATTATTTTGTAATTTAGAATGGTCTAGAAAGACCCCAAGACCAGGTCGGTCAGCCTTATTGATGTCGGCCTAGAAAGCCCTAATCTAGCCCCAACGAAGACTATATAAAGGGAGGACTTCGACCACTTGGACACAAACACTTGGCACATCATCTCTAGTTCTTATCTGCGGTCAAATAGAGAGAGAGATAGGTCAAATGTTGGAAGGTTCTGATCAATTTCGGCTTCCTTATCTTGAGTCTTCTTTGTATAGATGAGCAAATGATCTTCTTCTTGTTGTATGATCCAAATGTCCCAAGAGGAGGACAGTTGCCTTATTTATAACTTTTGGGAGGTCGAATGGGTGCCTCTACAAGCTGGGCCAACTTGAAGTTCTTGGAGCCAAAAATTCAAATTTAAAAAAATTCAAAAGTTCCCTCTTTTTGAAATCGACATGAAGAACATGGTTTGTATTTATCATTACATATATTTTGGAGGGCTAAATTATTAAATATGAAGACCAACCATAGCTACAAAAATACAACATCCTCATATCGAACATTGGTAGCCATTGTAGAATAAAACCCTCCAAGAGATGGAAAACTGAAATCTGAATTTTTTTTATCCAGAAACTCGTGTCAAATATCCTTGGCTTTGTATTCAGAGTTTGGAGCTTTGATACCATGTTAATTTCTCTAAACCCAATTACAAATTCACTGTTTCAACAAATAATCATAGATCTGAAATGAACAAAGATTTCTAATCTGATTTGTAACAATAAATACTCTGGGTTTTAAACCAAATAAAAAGCAGAAGCAAAAACACTCGAAAGAAATCACACGCAACAGAAAATAACATAGATATATCTTAGAAACCTTAGTGTGGGGAAAAACAAAAAATGTTGGGCTTCTTATTTAGCTTCAGGAGAAATATTTTTATATAAGAATTTGCTTTGACAAATACCCAACAAAAGATCCCGGCCCTCTTTCTCTCACTCATCTATTGTACGACCCACACACACAGCCCAGCAGGAAACTTTTGTGTACAAAGAAACTCAGCCTCTCGACCAAGAGGAAAACTCAGCCTCAAATTCTAGGTGACAAATGTCAACCTAGCCATTTATGCATGCCCATATCCCCTTTATGGGGAAAGTGCCCCACCTTGCCAGTTGTGTATGAATGCATGCCAATTGAGTTAATTTCTATCTTCGTCTTGGATTCATTAGTGGATTCTTTTGCTTAAGGGTACAATATCTCTTCTTCTTTGGTTCTTGGGTTCATTTCTTTTTGTGTGATATCCATGTTCAAGGTTTACATTAGACTAGGGTTTGTTGAAGTGTTCACTGTAGATCCACAATCTCCTTAACATCTCAACAATGAGATCTTGCATATCAATTTTACTTTCATCTTTGTGTCTGTTACCCACAGCCTGTGGGTTGTGTGTATGGGAGAAAAAAAATTCTCCTAGATGGTCCTTAGCCGATAGCCAAAAGCCCCTTGTAGCCACCAAATAGCTCAATGTGCCATTTTCTCTACCACCTGAGCTGGTCATGTGGTCCCTCAAGCACTTGTCATGAATGTATTCTTGAAGTTGGGCCTTCTGACCCCAAAGGCATGGCTTTTCATTGGTATAGTTGAGTAATTTTCCTTACTTGTCATGGGCATTTTTGGACATAGATTGGTGGGGAGATTTGGTGGAAAGAGTAAGTTAGGCTTATGTTCTTGTCTCCATTGCCCAATTTCATTGTTACCCTTATTGTTGGGTTGTGTTATATTCTTTCCACAACTAACCTTTCACAGTTTGAGTTGGATTTCACACTCTTCGCATGCATGGTTTCATCCATGGCGGGAAGTGGTTGGTTTCTTGATAGTGGAGCTTCTTTCCACATGACCAGTGACAAAATTTTGTTTAATACTTTGGAGGAGAAAGATCTCCAGATACTCATAGCGATGGGTAATGATGAGAAGTATAGTGTCTCAGGTGTAGGCACGGTTATTTTTCAGAGGGAGCATGGATCTCGCTTTCCCTTGACTGATGTCAAGTATGTACTAGGACTGAAGAGAAACTTGGTGTCGATTGCGATGCTGGAAGACATAGGCTATGATGTAGTCTTCAGTAAGGGAAAGGTTTTCCTTAGACACATCATCACTAGACAGGTGAAGC
>APFE031055143.1:0-22593 GCA_000404065.3 Pinus taeda
AAGATTTTATTCCTATGCTCAACTATAAAGAATTAATGTGTTACAAATTTATATATTTAACAAAAGGTATAATATGATTTTTAATAGTGAAAATGTATGAAGTAGACATTGTTACAATGTCATGGCTTACTAATACCAAAACAATAATGACTTTTTCTTAATTAATGAATTTAAATAAAACAATACAACTATCTTTAAAATAAATATCATCCTTTGATTTGTGATTACTAGTAAAAATATTTTAGAATATGTCATAGAGTTTAAACACCCAATATCTACCTAATAACTAATGCATCCCTATAAATTAAATGGCTAGTAGGCGTGGATAGCCACTTAAAAAGTAACCTCATAATACATCTCACTTTTGCCAAAATTAAAAAGAAAAAAAAATGAGATTATTATTATTATGATTATTATAATAATATTTTAATAAACTTGATGTTGTTAAAAAAAAATATCATACTATTAATAATCAATATAGTGTGTTAAAATTTAAATATTTAAAAAAACATGTAATAATTTTTTTAACCATAAAGATACTTGATGTCATGGCTTACTACTACAACCCCAAAAAACTTATCACTTTTTCTTAATTAATTAATTTAAATCAAACAACATAACTACCTTTAAAATAGAATTTAAATCCACTAAAATCTACCTAACAACTAATGCATCCATATAAATTAAATGGCTAGTAGCCATCAATAGCCATTAAAAAAATTGCCTCATGATACATCTCACATTGCCAAAAAATAAATAAATTAATAAAATAAAATATTCATTAAAATTAACTAAATTATAACTTAATTTTAAACTACTATTATTATCTTAGTTATAAAAAGAGCTAATATATGAGGTAAGCTTATAAACATTTAGAAAAACACATAACATTATTCTTAACCATAGAGGTTCACTCCAACTTTACTTAATAATACCACATTTAAAAAAACTATAACTCATGTTTATATGACATTGTTTTAGTTAATTAATTTCACTAAAAGTGAAAAAAGGGCATAACTACTTTTGAGATAAATATCAAAACTTAAAATATTTTAGAATAGTCTTTGGAGATTAAATTCCTACCATCCATCAAATAATTGTTGATAATGTAACACGCCCTTCCCACATTTACCCAAGTTAACGAGTTTGTTGGGGTAAACATGTGACGAGAGGCTACTATGATGTGGTTCAACCCCTCTCCCATAGTTAAGGAAGTGGAAACAAAATAATGAAACCAAGGTGACCTTCCACACATGTTATAGAACTGCGAGGAGCTAACCAACCCTTCGCAGTGGTCAATCCGTGAAACCACTTCGCAATATATTGATGAGGACCCTCAATCTCTTTGATCAGAAGACATGCATGCAATTATGACTTTCAAGTTGATTTGATAGCAAGGTATGCTAGTGACTATGAATTTTTTCAAGCAGTTTTGTGCTAGCAATCCTGGATTTTGAGCCACCTTTTCACGGCCACGTAAAAGGTTACTTCTCAAAACTTCATGAATGTTTCAGAAATGATGAATAACATTGAAACAAGGTTACGAAGGCAAATATTGGTATAAGTACTTAATCTAATCCTCACTAGCCATGACAAACATCTCGTCAAAGATGTCACAATTGTGTAATATACCGGTCATAAGAAAAGATATAAGCATAGGGGTGTCGTACTTATCTTAGATTCATAAGGAAGCATTGATTCCTTATCAAAATAGTTGCATTATCATATATTAGGCCATATATTCAGTTTTTATTTATTTTCTAATCAAAACATGATGAGAATCATACATCAAGTTTGTCATAAAACATCCTCATAACCAACAAATAACCAATAGAAATAACTAGGATATAGTAGTCATAAAAATCACAAAAAAACCAATATATTTACCCATCAAATACAAGAGGAATCAAGCTCTTGTTAACATATGAAAAATGCAACGAGGTGTTGAACTTCCACGTACCACCTCACCATAGATTGGGTTGAACCAAATCTCTCTTTGAACGAATCATACATTCATCGTATTCCAAGCATGAATGTGGGATCTCATGGAACAAATTAAACAAAACCAAACGGGGGATTCTAGAGGAAAAACTACCTCAACCATTGATTCCACCTAACATTGATACATCACTAACGATCACCATATCAGTCCCTACTGTAGGTCGGATAAATTGATCTTACGAAAAAGGCCGATCTCCCTAGTATCAACAAATATCTAGCAACAAGCAGGACAAGCAAATCTACCTTTCTCTAAACATATTGTGATTCATTAATAAAAACTAAAGAGGTGTTTAGACCATACCTTAAGTCCAATGCTAGTTTGTGGTAGCCATGCTCCAACCGTCTGAAAGAGTTTCCTTTTAAGAACCTGCAATCACAAACAAGCACGCATCAAATAACACCTACATAGCTAATATAATAAATCATGTTCATCATGGCGATCAAGGAATCCATGAAATAAACCATAAAACACAGCCTATTGAGAAAAATAAATTTGATTGTATTAACTTTGAAATAGAAGAACCTTACAACCTTTGGTGCCTTGATGTTGTACAAGCTCTTCCCACGGTCCAAACAGGAATCTCCTCTACTTTGAAAAGCCTCACTCTCTTCGAAACGAGATCAAAAAGGTATGTAATCTCTCCTCTCAAAAGCTCAATTAGGAAGACTAAGTTCCAGTAGCATTTCACCTCAGAAATATTCAGCTTTCAACCTCCTTAGTAACTAGCCCAATGCTTCATTTTATAGTGCAAAGGAAGGAGGTTACAGGTCCACCATTGAAGCGATAGAGTCCTCCTTCAAAGGGATAAGCTCCTCACATCAAGGGGTTAGCTCCTTAAGGTATGGGATGCATGAACCTTTAAGGAGCGAACTTTCCACCTCAAGATTCCCTCTAGAAGCTTCCAGAAATGACTCAAAATGTGTTTTTAAGAATGTACTTGCACCTTTTTAACTTTTATAGGGGTTTGCACCCATAACACAGAGAAAGAGTGGTCAGGTGCACAGGGGACATGACCATTAGGTGCGAGACTGCAGGTAATGCTAAGAGAAAGTGCGGAACTAGAGTTTTAGAGATTTTTAAGGTCTTTCTCTTATTTTCAAGGGTTGATATGAAGCACTGAGGTTTAAGACTTGCAAAGGAGGAAGGTATGAGTGGTGATAGACTCACACTGATTGTAGAATGTCAAGGTGACAATTTTTGTGCAACAGGTTGCCCCCTAAACTGCGAAGTTTGTAATAGATGAGGATAGCATTTGTCATCTAAGAAGAGTGAAGTACTTTATCATTTCAAGGATCTTCCTGTGGACACCCCGGTTGGAACCTGTAAACATTCAATGCAATATATAATATATATAAATATATATATAAATAATAATATATATATACGAACATATCATTGCTGAGGTAGGCATTCCCATACTCAGATCAAAACTGACTAGAAAACTAACTAAACTGCTCTGATACAGGAATGATTTTGTAATACATCACAAGTATAGACATATGTAGACATAGTATGGATGCAACCATTTGTTTATGAATAGTCTACTGTATAATGAATAACAAAATTCCTCGCAGCCTCAATGGTGGAAACTAGATCCAGGGTCTTGATTTCTGCTTCCCGAACTAGTACGATTCTATCCATGTGAATGAATGTGTCGAAGTCGAACATGGTAGAAACCACTTGATTACCAGTTAATGATGTGAACTGTTAACAAGTGTGAGAGAAACCACCAGTAATGTCAATGGCCCTCAAAGTACTCAGTATAATCCATGAAATGTGAATAAATGAGTTGATGTCGAACACATCATAGAATCATTTGATCGAATGTCAATGATGCAACCTGTCGTCAAAGGCGAGAAAACTGCCATTAGGCATGCAGATTCCAAGGTACTAACGATTTCTAGATCATCTTTCTAGATAATGAGTTGGAGTCAATCGAAAGCGATCCGTCGTAGGCAAGCCCACAACACGAAATCATAGATCAAGTTTTGAAGAAATATATTTGGCAAGGACTAACTCAGGGATGGTCAAGATGGATGACAGATATTTTGCAAATGAATGGTTTATTTGAACTGACCTCTTGAACACATAACGACACTGGAGATGGTTTGGTGACAATTGACCCAAAGCTAATACCCGGAAACCAGCTGAAGACTTTCAATATGGTTTGATTAACTATTAGGAAAAGGATTTCCCAACCCAGGTGAACAAAAAGTGTCATGTTCAAGAGTGGTTAACTACCTTTCTAAACACAAAGTATAACAAACAGGTTAATTTTTCTCTCTTTTCGCCCACCATTTCTCGCAAGTACCTCTTTATTTTTGACAAGCTTGAGGAGGATAACATTTTCTTGATTGTAAGCTCATCCTTCGGATGAGTCCAACTTAGTTTAAAATTCGAACCCTAAGAAGGAGTGGTCCGTTCCTGTTTAAAATTGAACAGGTCCTTTACTGTTGAATTTTAACGAGTCCAGTATAAGAAAAACTCGGTGTTTTTCAATTTTAGGGAGTCATAAGAAAAACTTAAGAAAACTCCATGGTTGTCCTTTTTCGTAAATTTGTGTCCCCCAAGCCCAAAAAAGTATAAAATGATACTTGAGAGAACCACTTAACCATTACGATCAAGGAGTACTTTTCATAATTAGTGCCTTCGATCTGAAAGAGTAAAAAAACGATCGAAAACACGTCGTTTTATAACGAATATCAAACTTGAAACCATGAAAGTCCAGCAATCGTTTCATGTTTATACTGTCAGAAAAGAGCTATAAGTGGACCGTCCTTTTAATTCCATTTTAACGAGTTTAAAAAGAAAAAACTCGGCAATATTTTCATATTTTACGAGTCAGAAAAGAGCTTAAATAAGACTCCTATGTTTTTATTTTTCGTAAATTTTGGAAAAGTCCAAAAAAGTGAAAAAGTATGCTCTTTGTTGAAAATGATCAATTCTTCCTAAAAATCCAATATTCTACACAAAAACTCAAAACATTACTCATACCCGTTTAAAATAAATAAAAATGCATCAAAAGGTACCTTTTTAATGTGAAAAATAAACAAATTAAAAATTCATTTATTCAAAAAAGCTTATAAAAAGGGCTTTCGTATATTCATTTTTACCATTTGACTTGAGAGTGAAAAGTAAGAGTTTTTGGTAAGAAACTTCCTGTGAAGATTGTGGAAAATCTGACTATTGGAATTGAAAACCGTAAGCTCCAGGTAATTCACATCATCCCTATATTGCATTTCAACCATTTAATTTTCATTTTAGGCCTTTAAAAATTAATTTTTAAAGGAAAATTTTGTTTAAAAGATAGCTCGCGGGGGTCCTAGGTGTAACATGCGGCCCCTGCAGATCCCAAATTTTTCATACAAGGGAAAAAGTCAGGGTCCCGCACCTGCTCTTAAGGACAAGTGTGGACCTATGCACTGTCCCTAACTAGCGGGTGCGGACCCCACGAAATAAGTTTTAAAATGTCAATTTTTTCCATTTCCGCCGGAAAATTTTGAACTAAATTATTCTAATCTGCCTTTTTTGCAATGTAGGATATACAAAATGCTCATTTGGCAGGAACGGGAGCACGAAGATGTGGATCTTACCGCATTAATTCACCCCCCTACAATACGGGCATTAAAATAATGCAAACTATTTAAATTCTGGGCCATACCCGGCATGAGGGCTCAAGTAGACTTTCTGCAATGGCTGGTAAACACGTGGAGCACACAGGACCAATGTTTCATAATTGGTGGCCACTCGCTCGAAATTGATCTAAATGACATTTATTTCTTGACTGGTTTGCCCAAGAGAGGCGAACGATTATCTCTATTCGGGACTAGGCCACGTGGCCAGTCTGTCACTAGTCTTCGACTAGAGTTTTGTAATGACCAAACTGAGGACAAACGGATAGATATTAAGACTATCTCCCATCCTAAACTTAAAGTGATTGCATTTACTGTCACCAAACTATGCGGGAGCACAGCATTGCATGTAGTTACCAGATCCCAAATGTGAATGGCAGTAGACTGTTACTGAGGCACCATTTTCAACTGGTGCGAGGCTGTGTTGGCGAATGTAAAAGGCTAACTGACTAGAGCAAAGAACAGACAACTAAAAAACATTGGATATGGTTTCTTGGTTGTGAGCTTTGGCCTAGAGAGGATCCCTATGTTGGTCCCACAACAGCTTTCCGTTGAGGCTCGACTTCCCTAAGAGCCTTGGATTATGCGTTGGGTTGCAGTGATGGCCCGTCATCCTAAGGAGGGTTTAGAGGTTATCCGATTTCAACCTCGCTATTTTCGTTGGTTAAGGAACAAACTTTTCGTGATTCAGGACTTTCCATATACTGGGATGGATTATCGTGGTGATCCATACATGGCTCTTCCACCACAAGAGCAATGGAATGATTCAGGTAAAATAATTTTCAACATTTTCTAAATTTTTAACTAATTTTTTTTTTGGTTTTTAATCATCCAAAACTGACAGTAAAATGTTTTAAATGTAGATGTGGGCCTACAGTGACTAGCGACTCTCCAGCCTTATTAGAGAAGACACCCAGTTGTAGTAGTACCGGCCCCACAGGACCAATTCACAGAGACCCTGACTGAACTGGAGCATCATCTAGAGTGTTTGACAGCAGATATTCCAGACACTAATATAGATGATATTCCACTTAGGTTACAGCGCTATGTGATTGGGGTCCTAGGACCTTTTAGGAGGTTCTTTTGTAGGGTGGCTCGAGCAGTGGTTTCTTATCGTGATCATCATCAGGGATAGGATGATCTCCTTTGTAGACTCATACAAAATTTTATATCTTTTTGTACTATCATTTTTGCGGATCATCAGGTGTTTTTCAACCTATGATCGAAGACAATGTATATTTGACACACTTCTATGCTATGATATATCACTATTATTGGCTATCTTGTATAACATGTTTATAGAATGTTTTTAGATTTATTGTCTTGATTATTGCAAATGTCTATTTAAAATTCGAGAAGCAACTGCATCTGCTAATGTATTTGAATATCTTGGAATATGCTGATATTCAATGTAGTCAAATTCATGTTCCAAGAAACGAACTCTCAAAAATAATCTTAATAACACTCGATTTCTAATGGCATAAACCCTGTTAAGCTGTAATACAACAAGTCCAGAATCTAACCTAACAATCAAACTCCGAATCCCAAATGAGATGGATTCAGATAATAACTCAATCATTGCACTATACTCTGCAATGTTATTTGTTGTTTGACCCAGACTTACTCCATGCATAGATACTAACTTGTCAAAGGGTGAATAAATAACCCAAGCTGTGGAAGAAATGTTCCATGTACTATGACAAGCACCATCAGCAAAACCAATGTATGTTTGAAGAGACGATGACATCTGCAATATCAAGAGTAAAATCAAGATAAGCAGGAATAATGATAAAAGCACTCTCTAAACTAGGCACACTTTCTAATCTAAAACACACCAACTAGAAAGAAACTATTCTATCAAAAATCTCCACGCCGAACTCTAAGCATAATATCTTTTCAAGTAAAGCCCATTTCTGGGTTTACCCAAAGAGACACCATTAAAATCTATCAATTCATAGGCCACTTTTGCTAGCTTGCGCTTGACAACATAAGGACCATGCCACATAGGTACAAATTTTCCAGCCCCTAGCTTATCATTTGCTTGATCATATAGTAAAACTAGGTCTCCTTCCAAAAAATTACGAGGTGCAACATTTCGGTCGTACTGAGCTTTTATTCATTTTGCATGAATCTCAATTGCTAATGCAACATCACATTGATTCTCATCTAACTGAGCTAAGTACAACAAACATTTCTCCTCTTCGGAAGTGGTTGGGAGTAATTCTATGACTATTTGCAATGATGGAATTTCACATTCAATGGGTAACACTGCTTCCAACCCATAAACTAGCTAAAAAGGAGTGAATCCAGTTGATGTTTTGACTGAGGTTTGGTATACCCAAAGTGCTGAAAATAACATGTTATGCCAATTCGACCGATGAATACCAATGATTCGTTGGATCATCGTGACTAGAACTTTAATGATTGCTTCAACCAGACCATTAGCCTATGGGTAATATGGAGTAGAACTATCGTGACGCAGGCCAAGTTGATCTGTTAGTTCAGTCATCATGATGTTTCAAAAATGACTTCCATGATCAGTAATAATAGCTTGAGGAACACCGAATCTAGCAATTATATGATTGAAAATGAAAATTGCAGCAGTTTTTCCTTCTGCCGAAAATGTAGGTATCGCCTCGGCCCACTTGGTAAAATAATCTACCGCAAGTATGATATACGAATGCCCCCTGGTCGAGTGAGGGTTACATGTAATAAAGTCGATACCCCACTTTGTGAAAGGACCGACGACAATTATAGGGTGGAGAGGAGCAGGTGCAGCACGCATCTTACGATAAAAATTTTTTCAATTGTGGCATTTCTGGACTGCATTGATACAATCTTTAAATAAGGATGGCCAAAAATAACCAGCGCACAATATCTTTTGGGTTGTGGCATACCCAGACATATGACCGCCACATGCTCCAGAGTGACAGTCATTTAGAACCTTTTCAGCTTCTTCATGAGTTATACAACGTTGGAAAACAGAATCCGCCCCATGACGATAGAGTGTATCTCCAATAATATTGTACTTTTGGGATTGGAAACATATTTTCCTTCACTGAGATCATGAGATTTCAGGCAGAAAATATTGGGTTTGGAGATAGACAATTATATCTCCATACCATGGATCAAGAGTACTGATAAGGAACAAGGATTCATCCGCAATGGGTTCTTCTGCCACAGTTTCAGTATCAGTACGCAAGAAATCACACATCAGTTCTGCAAAAACCAAATATTTCTTTCCCTTGGATTTTTCAAATTCCAAATCAAATTCCTGCAAGATAACTATCCATTTGGAATACTTGCCCCCTAGCAATTGTTTGGTCAATATATATGTCATAGGGTTACAGTCAGAAATTACCATGGTTTTGTGTAATAAGATGTAGTGACGAAATCTTTGGACAGCTTGAACAACTGCCAAGGCCAATTCAAATTCAGCTCAGTCAAATTCAAAGTTAGTCAAATTCAAAGTTAGACTAAGATAGTAAATCACATGTTCATTGTTGAATTCATCTTCCTGAACTAAAACCATCCCAATGGTGGAATGAGAAGCGGCGAGGTACAAAAAGTAATCCTAGTTGTAGTTGGGAGGATGCAATAATGGTGCATGGGTCAACGCGTGTTTAAGTGCATCAAAAGATTTGTTAGCTATCTCATCCCAAAAGAATGGAGTATTCTATTTCAACAACCTGGTAAAACCTTTCGCTATCTCAGCATAGTTAGGAATGAAACAACGTAAAAAGTTTGCTTTCCCTTGCAAAATTTGGAGTTGGCGAAGAGTTGAAGGCGCAGGTAATTTGAAAATAGCTTCAACCTTCGAGGGATTGACATGAATGCCGGCTTTTGAGACAACAAATCCCAGTAAACGAACTGTTTCTATAGAGAAAACACTTTTCTGTGGATTCATCCTAATTCGATAATGCCTACATCTCATAAATATTACTCGTAAATGAGTGAGATGATCGGCTTTATGTAATGAATGAGCAGGTAAATCATCGAGATAAGGCTACACAATGTGCTTGATGTCATGAAATGCATAAGACATAGCCCTTTGAAAAGTTGCTTCAGCGTTGTTCAATCCAAAAGATAATTTTCAATAAGCAAATGTACACCATGGATAAATGAAAGTTTTTTTAGGTTGATTAGCCGGGAGTATGTTGATTTGCTTTTAACCGAAAAAACCATCCATAAAGGAGAACATTTCACTACCGGCACAATCATTAATAATTTGATCGATATAGGGGGTTGGATAATTGTCTTTAGGACAAGCTCGATTAATATCCCTATAATCGATACTTCTTATCGTTCCTTGCTTTTTGTTAACAGGAACAATATTCGATACCCAATCTGTTAAGGGAATTGGATAAATGAAACCTGCTCGAAGTAATTTCTCAACTTTAGCTTTAATAGCAGCAGCTTTCCTTGGATGTATCTAACGCAAACGTTGCCGGACAGGTTTAGCATCTGGGAAAGTTTTAATTTCATGGACAACAATTGATGGATCGATTCCTGGCATTTCTTCATATGACCAGGCAAACACGTCGTGGAATTCTTGAAATAGGGCTTTATAAGTTTGGATTTCCTTATCTGTACAGGAAGCACCTATATGAATGTTTTCAATAATTCCGGGTTTCACTGAAATGTCAATAGGAACCGTTCAAGAAATATTTCCCAAATTCAACTCAGAATCGGGATGTTGCAATGGATTCTATGGTTCTTTGACATAATCAACGGTAAAAATACATGAGAAATCATTTTCAAAATGATCAAGCTCAGGTAAAAACAAAAATCGATGATGAAGATCTTCCCATGGTAAATCATCAATAGACAAAAGTTCACGAATCTGCTCATCAGTATGAACAAGATAAGAAAGAGTTGTTGAATTTGAGGTTGAAATTGAAAGTGATTCCCCATGGACCACATTCATTGGATCAGATTTGGTTGAACAAGAGTCAGAAAATGACTGTACAGCCTGATATGCAACTTCAAAGGGACTCAAAGGCATTGCATCACCAAATGAGTCCACCATAGAATCGGAAGGTCGGGGATTTTTTCATGTAAAGTACCCGACTGCATATAAACGAGGTCAAGGTACTGAGCTTGAGCAATTACTTGCTCTTTAGTAACAACTCTTGCCTTAGCTACATCCTCAGTGATTTTAGGTAATAATGATTTAACAAACCATTCTGCCAAAATTTTATCCGGAATAAAAACTTTCACTAAATGTCGTCGATGTCGCCATTCATGAATATGATCTGAAATATATGTGGACATTGACTGTTTTAATGAAGTTAATAATTCTGTGCCATTGTCATATCTGACAGACAACTGAAAATGAATTAAGAAAGAGGTAGCTAACTGACTAAAATTATAAAAAGAGCCTCGTGGTAACTCAATGTACCATTTGGCAGTAAGACCAATCAGAGTGCATTGAAAAAGATGTAAGCGAATTGAATAATCGATAATGGAATTGGATGCACACCATAGGTGATAAGTCTTCACATGATTTGATGGATCTTCTCTTGACTTACCCTCAAACTTTGGGATATCACTGGGCAACTTATTAGGCATTGGCGGCCAATACAAAAGATAGTAAATTCGATCATTCATAAGGCACAACAAATCAGGTAAATCCAAAGTTGCAATAAAAGATAACTGACGGTTAGGGTCTCGAAAACCTTGGGTCACAAGACCAGCCCCAGGAGGAGGATATCTAGGGTAACCTAGAATTGGATTTGCATTAGGAATATTATATCCTCCTAGAAAACCAGGATTAACTGGACCAAACTGGGGTTGTTGAGGTTGCTGATAAGTATATCCAGGGTATGGTTGATACTGATAAACTAGGTTTTGCACAGCAGGACCATATTGATACTATCCCTGGTACAGTTGATAACTGAATTGCGGTTGACTTGTGACAACCGTACTTGGACCAGGTTGTCCTACAGGCATCTGAATCGAAGTCTGAACCGTAGGTCCTGACTATGGTAAGGAGGTCAGAGGATTTGATGCAGGAACAGTAGAAGCCGAGGTTGTCGATACTCCAGAAGTAGGTGGTGTAGATTGAACAGAAGTTGCAATAGTTGCAGCAGCAGTTTGAGGCAGAGTTCAAGGTGAACTAAGCCCAGGCTGATGAACTACACCAGGTGCAAAAGTTTGAATAGTAGGCTGGACAGGTTGTTGGGTTGGACCAGAAATCAAAGGTTGTCCAGGTTGACTTGATAACTGCACATTAAGTTGCAAAATCTATTGAGTTTGAGATGGATCCCACACCATGTTCATTCCGAGGTATGGACCCATAAAAGGTTGAGCATATTGAGGACCATAACCAGGTTGAGTGTAGGGCTGATAATTGAGAGGTACATTTCGTGCTCCTTCTACAAATGGTTGACCAGAAGGTGGTTGGAAACCTTGAGTTGGGTACTGACCTTGAGGTTGATAACCTTGAGGCATGTACTGAAACTGGGGTTGACCTTGAGGTATATATTGATACTGGGGTTGACCTTGAGGTATATACTAAGTCTGGGGTTGACCTTGAGGTATCTACTGTCCCGAAGGTATGTACTGTCCTAGAGGTTTCCCCCCAGGCAGTATTTGACTACCTTGACGTTGCCCCCCAGGCGGTAGTTTACTACCTTGAGGTTGCCCCCCAGTTGGTAACTGACTACCTTGAGGTTGCCCTCCAGGTGGTAACTGACTACCTTGACGTTGCCCTCCAGGTGGCAACTGACTACCTTGAGGTTGTGGATTTGCAATAGTACCAGACATCATAAGAATTTCTTCTACACTCAATGGTGGAATTCCGTTATTACCAATTGATATCTCATATTCAATTGGTTGAGGGGATGCTCCTAAAAAAGTACCAGTGAGTGACTAATAACCAGAAGAAACAGAAGGACCACCATATAAAAATGTTTCTGGTGTTTGGGAAAACATGGATGACCGTTTCAACATATTCGAAGGAGGATAATAACCTTTGGGTGTAGGATGAAAAGGAATACGAGTTGGTGAAAAATTAAGACCCGGATTTTCTAAAAAGTTCGTCAATGATACGTACCAAGCATCACTTCTAAAAGGACTGTAGAAGATTGATTTATGCTCCCTAATTTCTAAAGTTGGTTGATTTTCAGGGAGAGTTGTATCTTCGTCGGGACTAACAAGTTCTTCAATAGAAATGAGTCTAGAAGGAAGATTTTGGAGAAGCAAATCCTGACGATGGAGTAGCAGCAGGTTCGGTTTCAGGTTCAGAAATTTCAAGTTCCTCAATTAATTCACTAGTAGGAGAAATAGTACCAATAACTTCGGAAAATGAAATTGGTTCAGAAATATACTCTGTTGCTTGAACTTGATAATCAGGATGAATAATTAAAGATTATTCTCCGGCTTTTGGTGACCCAACTCTACTGTCTCTGGGTGATACAAGAGCTCGTAGCCCTTCAAGATGACTTGGTGTATATTCAAGACGCTGCCCCCGAAGTCTATGGGATTGTCTTGGTAATTCAGCCACGATTAAATATTTAATTACTTCACACCCAAACAAAGAAAATCTCAATAAAACCACCTAAAGTCTCTAAAGAACCAAACAATTGAATCACATGCCTAAAAAAATCTAAGAGTTCAAACCACACACAAATAGTAACTTTCCATACCAAAAACACTAGTTGGTGATGAAATCCAACGTCACAGAATTCAATACAGAATTGGTGGTTGGAACAGTTACCCCGACAACCTCCTTAATGAAATAAACTGGCACGAGTTTCTTCACAAAACCGTCTCGAGTGAAGAGAACCCCCCGAGATTCCAAGTGAGTCTAGTCGACATCTGCTCCAGGTACAATGGGACCCGTCCTTCACCATCACCTTAGGAAAGAATCTTAAGATTATGGTCACTAAGGTTACCAATAGTACCAAATACAACTCGGGGAATAGGCTACAATCCGATCTATGCATAAGGGCAGAGTAGCAAAGCTAAATCCCCTTGAAGGCTCCTCGACATGATCAATCTGAGGTTTACCAACAAGTGACCCCAGGCTCCTCGACAATGGTTGATCCGAGGTTTACCACTTTTAATACACGCAAATCTGCTATCTTTCCCAATGAGACAGACTTGATTGTCTCAAAGGTTTGGACATGATCTCGTGATTGACTCCTTTAAGAGGAGCTTCCAAGATTATATCAATTACAATTGGATTTATTTCCTACCGCAAGATACAGCTACTTGTTTGTTTTAACTATCTTGGAGAGTTAATTACTCCGTACTCCAAGATACTAGCCTAAGCTATATTGGTGATAAGAGCCCTAGAAATAAAAGGATTGCTAGATCAATTTTAATTAAGAGCTACTTTTATGGGTTGTTTCTTAAGTTAATAGGTATGGAGATGAAACTTTGATGGTGTGAAAACTCGACTCCAAAAACACTAAAAAATGCACCTAAAATGATAAATAAATTCGTTTTTCTTTCAATGAATTTCTAGCTAAAAGAAAGAGTTGAGAATGCAATTCTTTGAAAAAAAAAACTTTCCTTCAACATGTAAATGAAAAGAAAATCTTTTTCTTTTTCAATAAACTCAAAATGAGACTACTAATTATGCTCACAAAAATAAATCCCTTTTTCTTTTCAACACTCAAAACTACAGAAAGCAATTCTTTCAAAAGAGAATCTACGATTTCTAGAAAACACTCAAAACTATGAAAAATTAATCTTGAGATCTAAAAACTTCTAAAAACCTAATCGAAATGAAACCTTCAAATTTTTTTGAGGACGTTTTACTTAGTTATTCAGTGAACTAAGGATTAATTCGTTCAGAATAACAAATCAATCAAAAAACACCCAACTATGTTTTCTTTTATAAAAATGAAATTCGCAACTTATGACCAAGTTTGTTCAAAGATTTGCAAAGAGAAACGAAATCTATTTCTCATCAAGGGAAGATTTCACAAACTAGCCAGACTCATCAGGAAGACAAAAAGATACTAGGGTGATCTAAGGTTTCTTAGGCTTCTAATCTTTGAGTCATTACAGAGACCAAGTGAAAACCAATCCAGGTATGGAAAACTTCTAGAAATTCATCTAAAACAAAAACACCAATGGAACTTACTCACAAGAGACTTTTGACAGGACACATGCAGATCTGGGTAGAGACTAAAAGTCATAAACAAATCCTAAACTTAACTGGATGAAAAGATTATAGGATTTTCAAAAATTTTGATACGGTCCACAGGCTTCCAGTATAACCAGATGCGGTACCGCTCTGTGCACTAATTATAAACAGAACGTGTGGTCCTCTTGAAAATTTCAAAAAAAAAACAAATAATCTAGAACCTGAAAACTACCCAATCCCACACACATCAAGTAAAAACCAGAAACAAGAACAAGCTTCTCATGTGAAAGACAAAGGAAAATCAAAAATCCAAATTCAGTTCCCCAGCGGAGTCGCCAATTTGTTGGCCGGATAAATCGATCTTGCAAACAAGGCCGATATCCATAGTATCAATATATATCTAGCAACAATCAAGACAAGCAAATATACCTTTCTCTAAACATATTGTGATTCATTAATAAAAACTAAAGAGGTGTTTAGACCCTACCTTAAGTCCAACGCTAGTTTGTGGCAGCCATGTTCCAACTGTTCGAAAGAGTTTCCTTTTAAGAACCTACAATCACAAGCAAGCACACATCAAATAACACTGCATAACTAATATAATAAATCATGTTCATCATGGTGATCAAGGAATCCATGAAATAAACAATAAAACACAGATTATTGAGAAAAATAAGTTTGATTATATTAACTTTGAAATAGAAGAAATTTACAACCTTTGGTTCCTTGATGCTGTACAAGCTCTTCCTAGGGTCCAAACAGGAATCTCCTCTACTTTGACAAGCCTCACTCTCTTCCAAATGAGATCAAAAAGGCATGTAATCTCTCCTCTCAAAAGCTCAATTAGGAAGACTAAATTCCAGCAGCATTTCACCTCAAAAATATTCAACTTTCAACCTCCTTAGTAACCAGCCCCATGTTTCATTTTATAGTGCAAAGGAAGGAGGTTACAGGTCCACCATTGAAGGGATAGAGTCCTCCTTCAAAGGGATAAGCTCCTCACATCAAGGGGTTAGCTTCCTTAAGGTATGGGATGCATGAACCTTTAAGGAGTGAACTTGCCACCTCAAGATTCCCTCTAGAAGCTTCCAGAAATGACTCAAAGTGAGTTTTTAAGAATATACTTGCGCCTTTCTAACTTTTACAGGGGTCCGCGCCCATAACACAGAGACATAGTGGTGAGGTGCACAGGGGACATGACCATTAGGTGCGGGATTGCAGGTAATGCTAAGAGAAAGTGCAGAACTAGAGTTTTAGAGATTTTTAAGGTCTTTCTCTTATTTTCAAGGCTTGATATAAAGAACTGAGGTTTAAGACTTGAAAAGGAGGAAGGTATGAGTGGTGATAGACTCACACTGATTGTAGAATGTGAAGGTGACAATTTTGTGCACCATCTACACAAGCTGCCATGTGATTGAGAGTGTTTGTTCCAACCAGGGATTCCATGACTAGTAACTCAAATTGTTGTGAGGCTTCTAGAATGTTTTTCCAATGACGACTTCCACAACTAGTAACTCAACCCACCAAGGGCTTCCACAACATTTTTCCAGCCAAGGCTTCCACCACTAGTAACTCAACTCAAGCTATTATAGGGCTTCTATAACATTTGTCCAACCAAGGCTTCTAGGAACTAATAACTCAACCCACAACCAAAAGAACATGAGAACCAACTAGAAAACAAAAGTTAAACCCACAACGTCATGATTATCCAAGAAATGGAATCGATAGGAAAACCACTATCAATCTAGACAATCCTCCATGTTAATCACAAATCAAAACCATGAACCCCATGCATATGCCATGCATGCAAAAATTAGCAACACAATCATACGTTGACCTCGTACCTGCAAGCAAAGCCCATTGTAGTTGTTGATCTCAATGTCCTCTTGTGCTTTCTTGGTCTTCCATTTCCTTCTTTCTCCAAATGCAAACCATGCCACACTTCTCCAAGAGTCCTCCAAGAAAACTCTAAGTTTCCAAGTGTATGAGAGAGAGAGATAATGGAGAGAGAGCTCCAAAACTAAAGAGATCAAAGCTTGTCAATTGATCCTCAAAAGCCTTTTTATAAATGAGGTGTCTATTTTATTAAACTTTCTAGTATCTTACTTTGTTTTCCTCCCCACATGTAACCAATGACCTTTCACCTCCCTTTTCTCATATTTTCCATTACTTTCATAAATAAAATGCTAATTAATGCCTCATGCCTTTCCAAATCCTTTGCCATGTTTTTTTCCAATTTCCATAGCCATTAACTAATCACAAGTGATCCTCCACAATGTGGTTTTCCCAACATTCAACTTGGAATACGTGTCCCATGACAATGGTTATTTTTTTCCTTTATTACTCTATTACATGGATTTTTAACAAGGGATGTTAGAGAACCTTCCCTTTAGGGGAACACCATCCTCGATGTTCATTGACACCTACAACCAACAAGATTATTGAAAGAAAAACATACTGCCCATGGAGCTTTATAACTTAGCTCATTTCAGTATTTACAATTATGAATATGTTGAAAGAAACCAACATGATAAACATAACAACATGGAAAATTAAACATACCCATGCCGCTTATTGGAGCTTTATAATAAAACTCGTTGTAGTATTTACATCCATATACATATATACACATGCGAAAACATCACATCAAAACATATATCAAGAACATTGACTCAACGAGTGACTAGAGAAGTATATACATAGTGCATCTGATGTCCCATCAACCATGTAGCTTCATTGGGCCCAAAGTCATTCCATTGCACTTTAACCCGCTTGATTGCTCGATTCGAAAGCATGAGCATCTTTCTTTACAAAATGAACTAAGGTTCCGACAAGAATTCTCCTTCTTGATCCACCTATAATAAAGATCGTTCAATCACATCAACAACATATTTAAAATAATTCTTAAGAAATGGCACATGTAAAACATAATGGACTTTCACTATTGAGGGAAGTGCAAGTCGATAGGCCACTAGTCCAATCATCTCAGTAATATTGAAAGGTCCACAATACCGAGGTGCCAACTTGGCACATGATCCAATCCTCAAGGAGATCTTCTTGGGCTTGATGTGTAAGTATACCTATTCCACAACCTCAAACTCCTTAATCATCCTATTCTAATCTGCATAACTTTTCTACCTATTCTGTGCTGCTTCCAACTTCTTCTTGACAACCTCCATTTCCTATTCCATCTCTGCCATCATGTCTTACCCAATGAATACCCCATTAACTGGACCACTCAAACTCATAGGAATATTGTAACTCCACCCATATATTCCTACAACAGACTCATCCTTATAGACTCATCATATTCATTATTGTCAGCGAACTGAACCGTGGAATATAATCTTCCCAATTTCTCTCCTGATGCGTCATATACATCCTAAACATGTCCTCCAATATCTTGTTGAACCTATCTGTTTGTCCACTGTTTGCAGATGATATATTGTGTGGAACTCCAACTCTTTACCCAAACTTGCAAATAACTCTTTCAAGAACCTAGAAGTGAGCTTAGCATCCATGTATCACACATTTGTTTTCGGAACACCATGTAACCTTAACATATCTATGATAAATACATGTGACACATCAATAGCTGAATATGTATACTTTATTCTAATGAATTGCATTGTATTTTTCAACCTGTCAACCACAACCATGATAGAATCATTCTATCTAGATGTCCTCAGAAAACATGTGATGAAGTGCATCAAAATGACCTCCCACTTCCACTCTTGAATCATAATCAGTTGTTCTAGACTACCTAGATTCTTATAGTCTTATTTTACCTGTTGAAAATCCAAGCATCTATCCACAAACTCTTTTACCTCTTTCTTCAAATTCTGTCAATAGTTTTGTTAGAGTTCTATGCTATAGTAATCAAAGTCAGGTTTAGTCATTTTATGATTTTGGTCAATTTGTAAAAGTTTTGCTAGGATCTCATAGAGATCAAGTCATCACCTTTTATGAAGTGTGTGATGTCAAGTATTTAGTGTCAATTTAGGTTAGGATATATAAAAAAAAAATCAGTGATGAAAGACATCAAATCATTGATTTCATAAAAATTCTAGCTTTAGTAAGTCTATGGTTAATGTGTCATACCAAGTCATAGATAAAGGTAATAGTGGGTTTTGTTTTTCAACTTTGGGACAAGTTAGTGGTGTATTTTTAGTCCATTACATAGTAAAATAGAATTTTATGTCATATCTTTGTCACCATTTGCAAGCACCAAAGGTGTAAGGTTGCTACTGTGCTTCTCTCTTGCATTGCACTTGGACATTTCTAAATCTGAAGTCATAATTTCACTCAAACAAAGTTCTAGACTGCATGAAAGGTTATAAAGACATGTTTTTTATTCAAAAAACTCATAGAGTTCATCATCCATCCTCCGGAGGTGCTCTAGATGTGAGTGGGACACTTGCTGCATTTATATTGTAGGGGATTTGTTGTGTTCCTGCTGCAAAGGTAGTGGTTTAATGAAAATAAAGAAAATAATGTGTATGAAGGTATTGGAAAGATTGACAAGGCTCCATAAGTAATCTACAACCTATTTGTGTCAATTAAAGTTGAGGGAAATGCTCAATTTCACAAATCACAAATTTGTTGCATTTTTGCTCCGGTTTTTTTGAAGAAGAGTGTTCCTGTGTTTTATACTGCTTTTGCGACCAAATAGAGATTAATTATGAAAAGCAAAAAGATTTTTTTTTAAAGAAATATTCATATAAAAGAAGACCTCCTTCATTTTCTTCAATGGTCTTAGGTTCCTATACCAATAAGAGTCATAACTTTGAATGACTAAGGTTAAGCCTTGTAGTATTGTACATATCTTTTCTTTCTGCAAATGTTTTTCATTTTAAAAATAAAATAATGTAAAGAGGGTAAGTCCTAAAAGAAAAATCAAAGGACAAAAAGAATAAGAGAAGGTAAAAAAATGAAAATATATGAATCCCAAAAACAAAAAGAGACCATGAAAGTGTGCAAGTATAAATGCCACTACTATTTACTTTCATGCATAATAATGATTGTGTGAAGCTTGTTATTCATGCCACAATCCATGGTAATCAAACTATTTAATCTTGATTATATCATGCTCTAAAATTTATTTTTATAGTTAGAGAATAAAATATGACCAAACAGTTTAATCCTAGCAGATCATTAGATAGGTAGAGAAAATAAAAGGAGCTCATCAGTTTAATCTGAGCCCTTGGATGGTATAAGGTTAGAATTAGATAGTTTACATTTTAAAAGAAAAGGATTGATAAGGGTTTGCTAGCCGAAATTCACCCAAATAAAATGTAGAAAACTTGGTAGGGTAAGAAATGGTAAGTAGAAGAAAGGTTGTTGAAGTATCAAGTTGATTGCACAAAATAACTTATGTCATGTTTAAATACATCTTTCAATGTGCATGAGCAGTGAAGAAAGCAAGAACAATGGTTTACAAGTTGGTTTAATTAACATCCCCTTAGTCATTTCACCTCTTTATTTACTAATTTCCCCATTCATAACTAAGTTCTAGTACTTAAATCCTTCAAGTCATAAAGGTTCAGAGCATTTCTCTGACTTTTGGTGGGACCAGAGCCTCGGCTTAATGACTTATGGACATCAAGTGTTAGAATCCCCTTCATAACTATTCATCTCCACTCATTTCCTTGAGTAGCCTAATAAAACCCGTTTTCCTAATGTTAAACTGCATTTACCTAGGAGAAAGTAAATAACCCCATGTGAAATTACCTTTCACATGCAGATTTTGGCAACTACAAGATCAAGGACGACATGTGAAATTCGATATCCTTGACGCAAATCATGAAACAATTTCGACTATGTTCGGGATTTGCATAATTGCAACAAAATTGAATTTTATTTACAAAAGTTACATAAGAAGGGAGTTAACTATACTCATTTCATATTTGAAAATGGATTTGTAAAAAATCATAATATTGGGTTAACTTATACATTTGATTTTATTTAAATCTGTTCCATTGGTGTTTAATTTTTGCCTAAAAAAACCAAGTATAAATTGATCACTTTTGTTTGGATATATTTATGTTTTGTGAATGCCAAGTTTTTGCAGGTTTGTGTTAATCAGATGATCATTCAAGGAGTATAATTTGTCGACAATTGGACTTCCAACAGATCAATTTTATGATGAATCATGTGAATAGATCCATATTCATTACAACCAGTATTTTCTCCGCTTTGTAAAATTGTAAATCCCAATGATTCCTCAATGCAAACCTTTCAGATGCCAGAATGCTTCTTCAGTTAATAAACATTCGCCTCATTTCCCTTTACATTTGCCATTATATTTCTACTTCTTTTCCATTCCATTTTCCTTTCCATGTTTTCAAATAAAACCTTGATAAATTTTCCATTCCATTTTCCTTCATAGTCATTTTCCTGTCTCTTTCACTAACCTATAGCCCATGAATAAAGTCATTCAGCGCCCTTACAAAGCTGAGTCATCCCATTTTCCTTTTCTTCCAAATAAACCCTGCTTCAATGCAAATTTTCCATCTTTGGTCCTTCAAAATCATTATCTCATACTCGTGTTAGATGATGGAGGATTCCTTAAGGCCTCCCTTCTAACAAGTCTTGACCCATCGACCTCAGTACCTTATCTGGGATAAAGGCTAGAGTCATTATTAGTACCTTGAGGCTTGTATGCCTTAATGACAGGCTCTCTTGCCAGCAATCATGGGAATACACCAATGTCCCTTGATCGTTGGATCTTGCAAGTGGCTCGACATCGGCTCATCTATTCGCACTTCGCAAGATGTACTTAGGTACCTTGGCACTCATTGACATTAATGGTGAGTTTGCCTCGCATTGGTTAATGACATTCATTAATGGTCGGTAATCCAATGACTTTTTTCCATGTTCGACATCGACACATTTATTCACATGGAAAGATTTGTGCCATCGAGTGTTGAAGACTTGAAGACCCAAATTTTGTAGCAGATGAAGACGATTTCCTTTCATTGTTTTTTTAGTTTGTCATGACATGAGGACAAGTCAATAAATAAGGCTGCGGGGAAATGTAAATTATATATATTTTGTATACCTTCCAAGCCTTATAGATTTTCAACCATATTTAGCAGACTCATCAGACTCATCATCCAGTGGCAGAGGATCCAACAGCAGATATGACTTTCAGCCATGTTCAGCAGACTCCTCAGATTCATCATCTAGTAGTAGAGGATCTAGCAGCCGATATGACAATACAGATCCATCTTTCATCCACAACTTGAAGAAGAAGCTTCAAATTAGAATTGCAGCATCTAAACATGCATAATTCATCCACTTATGTAGGTAAGTAAGGTATGATGTTTTCTAACCTTTAATCTTGAAATTATTTTTAGATGCTAAAATGATGATATTTGGAAAATATTCCACTATTTCACTATTCCCTTTCTCATCAAAAATTGTCAAAAACCATTAGTTGGGGAGGGGGGAATTTCACACTTCATTTTTTTCTCATTCATATTACATCTTAACCCACATAGTCTCCCCACAATAAAAACTACTACAAAATGATGAGCATATTAAATGACTTCTTAAAATGATTGATCTCAACAAAACGATTGTAAACACAAGAACCAATCATTAAAAAACGATCTCAACAAAGCTAATAATTATTGTAAACACAAGAACCAATCATTAAAAAGAGATCTCAACAAAGTAAATAATGATTGTAACACAAGAACCAATCATTAAAATATGTAAATGCTTTACAAACAAATAAAAGTTATTCAAAGATGTGCAAAGTTAAAAGGAAGTCCATGATTGAAAGATGTTTGTTACACAAGAACCAAACATCTTGTAAAAGGAAGCTCATCTAAGAATCAAATCAAATAAGTCAT
>APFE031055143.1:23881-34549 GCA_000404065.3 Pinus taeda
ATAGAGATCAAGTAATCACTTTTTATGAAGTGTGTGAGGTCAAGTATTTAGTGTGAATTTAGGTTAGGATATATAAAAAAAAATAGTGACAAAGACATCAAATCATTGATTTCATAAAAATTCTAGCTTTAGTAAGTCTATGGTTAATGTGTCATCCAAGTCATAGATAAAGGTAATAGTGGGTTTTGTTTTTGAACTTTGGGACAAGTTAGTGGTGTATTTTTAGTCAATTACATAGTCAAATAGAATTGTATGTCATATCTTTCTCACCATTTGCAAGCACCAAATGTGTAAGGTTGCTACTGTGCTTCTCCCTTGCATTGCACTTGGACATTTCTAAATTTGAAGTCATAATTTCACTCAAACAAAGTTCTAGACTGCATGAAAGGTTATAAAGACATGTTTTTTTATTCAAAAAACTCATAGAGTTCATCATCCATCCCCCGGAGGTGCTCTAGATGTGAGTGGGACACTTGCTGCATTTATATTGTAGGGGATTTGATGTGTTTCTACTGCAAAGGTGGTGGTTTAATGAAAATAAAGAAAATAAGGTGTATGAGGGTATTGAAAAGATTGACGAGGCTCCATAAGTAATCTACAATCTATTTGTATCAATTAAAGTTGAGGGAAATCCTCAATTTCACAAATCACAAATTTGTTGTGTTTTTGCTCAGGTTTGTTTTAAGAAGAGCGTTCCTGTGTTTTTTACTGTTTTTGCGACCAAATAGAGATTAATTGTGAAAGTGAGAGAATTGTTTGTAACTATTTTTCAGGAAAATTGATTTTCTAGTGCCATTCTCAACTGAATTAGAATCTTTCAATTAATATTTAACAATTTTTCTTATGGCTTTTCACTATAACAATTCAAAATAAACTAAAGTAAAATAACATTGGTACATAAAACTTGATAACAACAATTGTGAGTGTGGTAGTGGGTGTTACATTATTTAATTATAATTACAATATATTTGATTATTTGATTATTAATTATTATTTTTTATTTATTTAAAATTCTTATTTAACCAACATTACTTTATTTAATTAATTTAAATTAATTCATTAAATTTATTTAATTCTCTAAATTAATTATAATTAAATCATTCCAATTTAAAAAATTTTAACTCAAAACAATGCCGAGTTAGTTATTTTTATTTTGGAATATGTTTGTTATGAAACAATTATTTATTATTAGTTTAAATTGTATATATTAATTATCTCTATAATTTATTATTTAATTATTAAATTAAAAATATTAATCAATTAAAATATTTTTATTTTTAATTTGTTACAAAATTTATTTAATTATAAATTGTTATTTAAATTATTTTTACCAAATATTCCTTCTATATAAATATTTATTTTAAATCATATATCAACTTATCACTAAATAAAGTATTAATTTAACTATAATTTATCAATATATTATATTAATAAAGCATTTTTTAAATTTCCTATTGCTTAATATAGTGGACAACATTTTTTTTTGTTTAGTGCGACTAACTTATTCGGCCGATCCTGATGTCTTTGTGGCATTGACTTCCACATGCCACACTCTGAAGGTCACAAATTTCACGTCCAATTAACTTAAAATTATTTTTAATTCGAAAGGTGTCTCTTAATAATTCATAAGAAGAATATTCAAGGCATATTTGCTTCACAATTAATTTAAAAAAATAAATGAACAAAACTTTATCCACGCCTTAGATTTTACATGTAAAAATTTACCATACAATAAAACATTTAACTCTCATACATAAAGATAGGAGTAATTTATGATTACTCCCAGAGGTTTAGATTTTAGAGTTGATGCGAAGGAATTCCAAGCTACAAATTGGATAATTTATTTTTAAATACAGTTTTGAATCATTAATTTTTTTATTTTTTTTTTCCTCTTTAAATAAGTATATTTTGAAAGAAACCATCAATTTTAATTTGTGGGTTTAAAAACTTATTTTATTATGTGTTTTTTTTAAATTTTATAATTAAAGAATAATACATTTTTTAAATATTTTAATATATATATATATAAATATATATATATATATTATATGATATATATATATATATAAATTGTATTTTATTATTTAAACGTTACCATCATTGGATTGATATGAATATAATTAATGTTAGATAAAAATTTAGGATATAAATAATTATGAATCTAAAGTTATACTATACATTAACACAAATTATATTAGTAATATATTGAATATGCATCAATAAAATGCATAGCACTTTTCTATCATGTACATACTAATAAGTTTTTTACAAATAAAACCAATTAAATATAATTTAATATAAATTTATTATAATTAATACTAACAGGTAATATTGATATTATCCTAATGTTAAACATTAATATCATTAATAATATTAAAACTAATTAATATTACATTTTTAAAGGAATAAAAAAAAATAATAATATTAATTAAAACTTTTTATTTTTTTATTAAATTAATTTAATAATAATATTATTAAAAAAATATTTTATTATTAATTGGTTTTGTGTCTAGAAAATAGAACATTTGAACCTGCCATATGAAGATGAATAATAGGAATAACACAAAGATTACAGGGTACTAAATGTCACACCAATTTTATAATGTGAGAATATACCTATTAGAGTATGTGTAATCCAAATGGATTTTATAATGATATTGATCTCTTAGCTCCACCATCTTAATAATAAAAAGTTGATAAATTAATAGAGTAAGAAAATATTTGTATAATTAATGATTCATTTTTTTTACATGCTAGACCAATGCATTGTAAAATGTAGATATCAAAAGGAATCTTTTTATTTATTTGATATATCCATATTATGACTCCATGCAATGATGTCTATCATTAACTTAACGATATTATAATATGCCCATGTAACTTACCATAATATCCCCAATGTAACTTACCATAAAAACTCTCTTAAAATAAATGCTTTTGAATAATTAAATGTTATGAATTTTTGTATTGATATTAAAAGTAAAATATTTTTTAATTACAAGAATTATTTTTCAATTTTTATAGTGATAATAATTTATATTTTTCTATGTAAATAAATAATATTTTCTTAGTTAATACAATTTATGATTTTTAAAACCATAGTTTTAGAAAAGTTATGGATAGATACTTTGTACATAAAACAAAAGTAAATCTATTTTGAAAAAACATTAAAGATTTAAAATGATTTATTGAGTAATTTTAGAATTTAGAAAAATATGATTTATGGAGTGATTTTAGGATTTAGGGAAAAAATGATTTATGGAGTAATTTATGGAATGGTTTTAGGATTTATTAATTGTACTTATTGTGAGACTATGGAATGAGAACTAATGGTCAAATATATGTAGAACTAGGACAAGAGAGAGGAATGATTGTTATTTAATAACTATATTTACAAAATTTGTTGAATGAATGTTGATCTTGTGGAGTAATGAAATGGGGATTGTTTAATCTCCTGTCATGATTGGCTATAGTAGTGTGGCATAAATGATCAATTCAACATAGAATATTATGAGCATTGGCTATAGTAGTGTGACATAAATTATCCATTCAACATAGAATACTATATCACCTACATAGAAGTGGGTCCCTTGTCCCACAAATAAGGGAGTATCCTGGAGCTTAACTGTGACCTTAACATTGGATGATGATGATAATAATAATAATAATAATAATAATAATAATAATAATATCGACAGTAAAATTTGTACATGTGAGTAGGCCAGGTGGGAAATGGCACATAGGGGAACTTATGCTACATGAGCAGTCATAGCTTTGTTGCAAAATTTTCGATGGAGCTACCGAGGCTATAAAGGCAGTCAATGTAGTCTCAAATATTGGGTAGCACCATTAGCACACACTCCCTACCCCTTGACCAAAGAGTGTGTGTCCCCAATTATGATCACAATCTTACCTGTTTTGTTCAAGATCTATGAGCAAGTTTCTTAGAGCATTGAAGTAAGGACTTCCTCTTGGGATTTGAACCTTTTCACAGGTCCCAATAAGGGTCCATACTCGACACCCACCACATATACTAGCAATAGTTACATTAGAGGTATTACTCATGGTATTTGTTTTGTTTTTTGAAGGGAAAACAATAAAATAAGGCGTCTAGAGAGTCCATCAAACCTATAGGATCATTTTGATTTGTCTATGGTATTGTGTTTATTGAGAATTTAGTGTGGTCACTTAACTTTGATCTCACGACTAAAACCCCTCCTTGAATTTGTCTCATGGATCCAACTAGGATTCACAAAGGTGCTTGAGTGTCTTAGATTAATCTTTTAATGAGCACTTATGCATGTCATTTGAGCTAGCTCTAATCTTATTTGTATGGGCATGTATCTTTGTTAGTTATTGATATACATGTACTTCAATGTCTTGGATTAGCCTTTTAATGATTAGTGTTTTAATGAGCACCCCTAGAGGAGCTCTAATCTTATTTGTATAGCCATATATCTTTGTTACTTATTAATATAAATAAGAGGCTTCATTTTGAGATCCCCTTCTCTTCATTGTTTGATTACAAATTAAAACATTGAAATGTGCAAGAACTATTAAGATTCTTTTATGTTTGGGATCTTACATATATATAAATAGATTTTTCAATATAAAAGTCATACTTTAAGGGACTTTACAATGTTATGATTGCTCCATGGAAATAAAAATATTGACACAACAATAAAAAGGGAAAAAAAACATAAATTAAAAATAACCCAGAAAAACAAAACAAAAATTAAAATTAACCATACTAAAAACTAAGTTATATTCGACCGCTCTCTACAAGATTTGACCTCATTATCTAAAAGCCAGTCAAATCAACTTATCTATATCTTTAAGTCATTATATCTTTGATGAGATCTATTTTGATAGAATGAAAACAAAAATAATCAAGTTAACTAAATAAAATAAATGATTCCACATCGCTTTATATATTTATAAAAGAAAATTACTACACAGCAACAAATTAAGAAAATGATATTATTATATTAGTTTAGAAAAAAAACAAGAGAACAATATTTTATTGATTCATTCAGATTTCTGTTACACAAAATTCTATCACTAATAATAACAACAGCAATTTGAGCATAACGACTCAACGTTACTTTGGAAAACTACACATTGTAGTACGAAAAAGAAATAGATGAGAGAGTCTTATTTAGGTATACATCGATATTACATATCGATGCTAAAAGCTGCACTCGTCACTGCCCGTAATATCGATGCTAAAAGCTGCACTCGTCACTCGCCCTCTTGACAATCGTAGGAAATGGAACATAGGCCATCGTACCCTACCTGAGCATTCACAGAATTGTAGCAATAGTCCCAGATCGACCCACCCAGGCTAGAAAGGCAGTCGCTGCAGTCACTAACGTCATTAGTGCACTCTGCCTGCCCAATGACGTAATAAATTATCTCCGAAGTTTTCATCATCGCGTTGTAGCTGTAACCGTCCTGGTTTTGGTTCGAGGGTTGGTACGTGTATAGTTCGAGATCTACGAGCAGGTTTCCGATGGCATCGAAGAAAACACATCCGCTTTCGAGATCTACGAGCTGAACGTTGTCACACTTTCCAGAGGAGTTGTCTATAATGCGATTTTTTGGAGATTCCGGTGACGGAATCCCGTAGAAGAAATTGAGGTTAAATCTTGATTTGTTGCAGTTAAAATGGTTTTTTAACTGCATATTTGGATTCAGCACCCTGAAAAACCCCATGGACGCTTTGATTGTCCAGAAACTAGCTATAAACTTGTCATTCCAATAAATTGCTCCCGGATTTTGACTGGAAAAACCACCGAAAAAGCTTTCAAAAAGTCACATTATAGACAACTGACTTTCCCGATATAGGTCCATACTGCGCGCCTACCATACGAGGAGCAGTAACATCAGAGGTAATCCAAACGGTGCAAATGACCTCATCTCCATGGCTCCCTCTAATCAGTGTAGGAATTTGGATTTCTCTTTACCCGTCATACAATTTTTTTTTTGACGTTTTGGATCCTTATGCTTCCCTTCAAGAAACGTTATATTAAAAATTTTGCCCTTCAAGAGTGATGTTCTCATAATAAATTAACCCTTCACTAATAAAGTTTTGATTAAAAAATTACCATTCAATAAATAATTATGTTGAAAATTTCCATATATTTATTTTATAGTTTAAGCCCTTCACTAATAAAGTTATTTTGATTTAAAAATTACATTCAATATATATAATAGTTGTAATTTCCATTATATTTATTTATGTTGAAACTATAACCAACGCTGATTAGGAATTTAAACACTACTTATCAATTATAAAACGTGGCCAAAATACCCTGTTTTATAATAAAAAACTTGGCGCAATAAGAATGTTTGGTGCGTAAAAACGTTTTGGAAAAAGTTCCAAACGTCAAAAATCCGTTTTTTACTCTTCCAAGCACGTCACTCAAAAAGGGGAATGACAAATTCCAGCCATCAAATACGTGCAAAAAGCCTTATGACGGGCAAAATGCCCGTCAAATTCCATCCCTGCCTCTAATAACAATAATCCCTTGTAACGGCGAGCTAGCGTTATTGCTATATTTCTTATGAATGAACGATTATGAAAGACCAAGAAACTAATGGCTATCAATTGGTAATGAAGCCCCTTTTATAACATTTTGAAGTCAATATTATTATTTTATGATTAATTATAAAAAATTAATATGGGTTTATAATTAGTATAATAAATAATTAAAAATTAAAATAGGAATTAATAAATAAAATAACTTTATTTTAAATTATATTAATTTATAAAGAATTACAAAGGTTACAAATTTATGTATTTAATAAAATCATATAATATAATTTTTAATACTGAATATAATTTTTAATACTGAAAATGTATGAAGTATATATTCTTATAATGTCATGGTTTACTAATACTAAAACAATAATGATTTTTTCTTAATTAATGAATTTAAATAAAACAATACAACTACTTTTAAAATAAATATCATCCTTTGATTTGTGATTACTAGTAAGAATATTTTAGAATATGTCATAGACTTTAGATACCCAATATCTACCTAATAACTAATGTATCCCTAGAAATTAAATGGCTAGTAGGTGTGGATAGCCACTTAAAAACTTACCTCATAATACATCTCACATTTGCCAAAAAAAAATTAAAAAAAAATTGAGATTATTATTATTTTATGATTAATTATAATTAATATATGTACATGATAAACTTGATGTTGTTAAAAAAAAATTGTCTAAAAAAACTAATTAAATAATTAATATATGTGTTAAAATTTAAATATTTAAAAAAACATGTAATAAGTTTTTTGATCATAAAGATATTTGATGTCATGGTTTACAACTACAACCCCAAAAAACTTATCACATTTTCTTAATTAATGAATTTAAATCAAACAACAAAACTACCTTTAAAATAAAATTTAAATCCCGTAACATCTACCTAACAACTAATGCATCCATATAAATTAAATGGCTAGTAGCCATCAATAGCCATTAAAAAACTTATTCATGAATGATCTCACATTGCCAAAAAAAAAATTAAATAAAATAAAATATTTTCAAATTAACTAATTAATAACTTAATTTTAACTACTATTAATTTATATTAATTATAAAAAGAGTTAATATATGAGGTAAACATATAAACATTTAGAAAAACACATAACATTATTCTTAACCCCCACTTTACTTAATAATACCACATTTTCAAAAAAATATAATTCATGTTTATATGACATTTTTTAATTAACTAATTTTACTAAAAGTGAAAAAAGGCATAACTACTTTTGAGATAAATATCAAGATCTAAAATATTTTAGTATAGCCTTTGGAAATTAAATTCTTACCATCCACCAAACTTCCAAAGAATTAATTTGAAGCCAACCTAGGCTACTTGAGTAGTCATACCATCTTTGCAATACTGCTAGATGAACTCATCCTTTAAAATAATTTAAAAAATAATAGGTTCTTCATAGTTAATAATTATTTCCTTAAAATGATCTCCCTCGGAATTGCCAATTTTTTTTTTATATATTTTAACAAACTAACACAATCACATTAATTTTTTGATAATAATAATAATAATTATAATAATGAAGATTATTAAGATATTAAAATTATAATTATAATATAACTACCATAATTAAAATATAATAATAATAATTATGATAAAAATATAATTAGTTTAAAAAATGAAATTATAAATTGTTATTATTTTTGTTATTTACAATGATATAAAAGTTTTTTCTCATTAATCACATATGATTTCTATAGTCTAAAAAATATTTCAAACTTTTTATTGAGATTCATGAAGAGTATATAGATAGAAGACATGATTTAACACAATATAAATAGTGTCAAGATCATTATTATTATTATAATGAAATTTTTGGAGTGACAAACTTAAATTGAAATTCATGAGAAGTGAGTAGTTGACAATAATTTAAAAATAATTAAATAGATACATTTTGTAATTCAAAATGATATGTGTTTTTCAAAAGAGTACTTATTACTACATGATATACCATTAAAAACCAAAAAATTAACTAAATTAAAACTTTATTTTAAATTATTATTATTTTATGAATAATAAGAATTTTATATGTGTGATAAATTTGATTTTGTTAAAATAAAAAAAGAAAAGATAAAAAATCAATAAAATTAATTAAAATTATAAAATTATATAAACTTACCACTATTTTATTTATTAACTATAATGTTAATTTATATATTTAAAAAATGTATTTATGAACTAATTATGAAAAAATAAGATATGTTTGTAAATAGTATAATGATGTTAGAAATAAGTCATAAAAAATTAATTAAATTTTTAACTTTATTAAATTATTATTATTTTATTATCAACTATAAAGAATTAATATGGGTTACAAATTTATATATTTAACAAAACCTATAGTGAAAATGTATGACATAGACATTGTTACAATGTCATGGCTTACTAATACAAAAACAATAATTCCTTTTTCTTAATTAATGAATTTGAATAAAACAATACAACTTTTTAAAATAAATATCATCCTTTGATTTGTGATTACTAGTAAGAATATTTTAAAATATGTTATAGAGTTTAAACACCCAATATATAGCTAATAACTAATGTATCTCTATAAATTAAATGGCTAGTAGGTGTGGATAGCCACTTAAAAACTTACCTCATAATACATCTCACCTTTGCCAAAATTAAAAAAAAAAATGAGATTATGATTATTTTATGATTAATTATAATTAATATATGTGCATGACAAACTTGATGTTGTTAAAAAAAAATTGTCCTAAAAACTAATTAAATAATGGATATATGTGTTAAAATAAAAATATTTAAAAAAACATGTAATAAGTTTTTTAATCATAAAGATATTTGATGTCATGGCTTACTACTACAACCCAAAAAACCTATGACATTTTCTTAATTAATGAATTTAAATCAAACAACATAACTACCTTTAAAATAAAATTTAAATCCGCTAACATCTACCTAACAACTAATGCATCCATATAAATTAAATCGCTAGTAGCCATCAATAGCCATTAAAAAACTTACCTCATGATACATCTCACATTGCAATAAATAAAATAATAAAATAAAATATTCATTAAAATTAACTAAATTATAACTTAATTTTAAACTACTATTATTATATTAATTATAAAAATAGCTAATATATGAGGTGAACATATAAGCATTTAGAAAAACACATAACATTATTCTTAACCATAGAGGTTCACTCCCACTTTACTTAATAATACCACATTTTCAAAAAGCTATAACTCATGTTTATATGACATTCTTTTAATTAATTAATTTTACTAAAAGTGAGAAAAAGGCATAACCAATTTTAAGATGAATATCAACATTTAAAATATTTTAGAATAGTCTTTGGAAATTAAATTCCTACCATCCACCAAACAACCAAACAATTTCCATATTGCAGAAATAAAAAAGTATTTAGGATTTTACTTTTCTAAAAATATTAGATATCGATGCTAAAAACTATACTCATCACTCCCTCTGTAAACAACAGTAGGAAATGGAACATAGACCAACTTATGCTAGCTAGTCATACCATTGTTTCAATACTACCACATGAAATCATCTTTTAAAATAATTTAAAAAAGAATGGGTTCTTCATACTTATTAATTATTTCCTTAAAATGATCTACCTTGGAATTCCCAATTTGTTTGAATGTTTTAATAAACTAACACAATTACATTAATTTTTTAATAATAATTATAATAATGAAAATTATTAGAATATTAAAATTATTATTATAATGTAAATTGAAAAAATATAAAAAATATACATTATAAAATATAATTAGTTTAAAAATAAATAATAATTTTATTTTATTAATTTTTGTTATTTTTAATAATAAAAGAAGTTTTTTCTCATTAATCACCATATGATTTTTGATGATGATGATGATGGAATTTTGGGAGCCATCAATTTAAAATCAAACTCATGAACATAGAAAACATGTATAAATAGTGTCAAGATCATTATTATTATTATAATGAAATTTTTGGAGTGACAAATTTAAATTCAAATTCATGAGAAGTGAGTAGTTCATAATCATTTGAAAATAATTCAATAGATAATGTCTTCTTCATACCTAATCATTTTATAAGTCAAAATGATATGTGCTTTT
>APFE031055146.1:0-10086 GCA_000404065.3 Pinus taeda
ATCAGTTAACTCAGTGCATGGACAGTTCAATGGAGACAAGTGTTAGAGATGAGTGAAAGGGCAAGACAACTATCAGTTGTGACTATAGTTGTGCATGAGATTTGCACAATCAATGGATTGAGTATTGCCAATGAGGATTGCGTGGTATAGGCAAAGGGAATACAAATTTGGAGCTGATCCTTCATTCTATTCTCAACAGGATTGCGCAGTGGAGGCAGGCAAGCAGCGGAGGTGATTTGAGCCAGTGATTGATTCAGATCTGAGCTAGTTTGTGTGTAACAGGTGGAGATAGTACTAAGTACTTGTGAGGTGTATTGTACTATGTATTGTTACATGTTCTCAATCAATATAATATATAGATAGCTGGGGGTTTTCATCTTTATGCTTTCCCTGGGTACATACTGTGTTGATATGTGTGATTGATGCTTCAATGTGCGCATGCGATTGTTTCTTAATTCCGCAAAATTGATGATCAATGTAGAGGAGGTTATGGATTATGCATGATTCCACAAATAGTGTATAATCAGGATAATCTCTGTGAATAAGTGTCATATTATTCAAAATTTCTACAGAATAAAACTTTCAAAATGATAACAACAGTTCTGAATCAGTAATAAAGATGTATAATCCTCTTTGGATTTTTCACAAAAAATAGTATGAAAATGCTTTAACGAACATATACTAGCAGCAGACATATTTTCATACCAAGATCTAACCTTTTCCTCCAAAGTTGATATAAAAAATTTCATAAGACAATCTTCGTGAAATTTGATTTTAAGCAATTGGATGTGTATACAAAACCTCAATAAATGTACAACAACATCATCTCATTTTTTTATCTTTAAACAATGAAAGATAAATTAATCAATCACTGTTGGGCATGGGATTTGGAAAACCTGGAATTCTTGATCTGTCCATAGGAGCATACCTGTGTTGTATTCTTGAACGCGTTTTGAAAACAATCCACAATGGAATGGAGTCATCATAAGTGCTTTACAATTCTGGATTCTTTGATAAGGGAGTCGCCGTGCAAACTTTGAGATTTAGATTCTTGAAACATGGAGTTGTGAGGTGAATGATACAACCTTCTTGTGTCTGATCATTGTCCACCATCAGTAATCAAATCTGGAACTTGATATGCTTTTCTTAGGAACCTGAAAAGTTCATAGTCCCCAGTATGGTCACCATTATGTTGTCGTTTTGTATTTTTGAGGTTGAGGGAGTAAACACATATGATAGCATCAAAATCACTTTGGAAGTTGGGATCTAGCCCTGCCAGCTTCATATAGTGTTGGGAATAATACTGAGAGGGTGGGTGAATCAATATTTACAAATCAATAACTTTTTCCATTTCATAATCAGATTTATATACACTACTTCAGTGAAGGGAACTCGCATGTGCACACAACTGTTCTTAAGGCAACTAGTGTATATCTAGTGAACTTTTGATTTATTTAATTCATCATATGTTGATCTTTAATCAGTGCATCAGTACTTCATTAAACATTAAATAGTAACAATGCATAGTAATAACATAATAAACCATCACACATAAGCAACACACATGAACACCAAGATTTAAGGTGGAACCCAATGCGAGAGAACAACCACCTGCTGTTGTTGTCTCTGTCTTCTTTTAATATAAATAATAATTTGTTTACAATCTTGTACTGGTGTAGACTCATACCAATACGTAGGCACCCACTTGCAGAAGGCTACAATCTTTTCTCATTCTCCAGCTTCTACTGGAAGGGAGCTACAACCCCCTAGCTCTTGTAGTAGCCGATATGTTTACTAGTATGTAGGTGCCGACCTACAGAAGGCTACAACCTTCACTCGTTCTCAAAATGCTACTGCAAGAGAGCTCCAACCTCCTGAACAAATCACCAACCACTACTGGCAGGAAGTTTTGACTTCCTCACTGAAGACTCCAACCCTCAGTATCCTCCAGGGATCACGTTTCATAAATTTTCATATTGGATACTCATGGTACACAATAATACACTATGAAGGCCATGTTTCATCAAATTTTCATAGCTGACCCATCTGTAACATTGAAGCTCAAAATCAGTCACCACTGCAATACAACCATCAAATATATTTGTATCAAACAATAACTGAAACCCAATCATCAATCTCTGAATCAACCACAACTGAATCAATCAATCACTGAAAACTGAATCAACCATTACTTAATCAAAATTCAACCAATCAACTAGAATAGACAGATCATTGTAACTAGTGCACAGATTTGAACCCAGAACACTGTATCAACAACCAAAACCAACTGTAACCTAAAAAATCATGTGTCAAAACGTATACACTACTTCAATGAAGACATCCTGCATGTTTATGCTACTTCCTTTAACCCAACCTATGTATACCTCTAAAAATATTGAATCATAAAAACCTTTGAATCAAAATTGTATCAACCAGTAAGATTATGAAGATCTACTGTCAAATTAAAAATATCTAAACAGACAGTAGCAAAGATCACCCTTCTCACTTAATCAATCAGTCAATCAGGCTGAATCTCCTTATACATTCAGATCTAAAGAAGACATCATTGAAGGACACTAGTAAAACAACAACACTAATTAGATAGATCAGTCATCCCTAAACAACAGCCTTTTCTTTTGCATACGCTACTTGGAAGAGTATAACCTACGTATATATGCGCCTTCACCAAGGTGAACCAACATATAGATCTGTAAATACAACCTTATACCTTCGCAACTATTCCAGACTTCAGATATACCCATATCATAGCATTTAAAGGACAAAACATTTGTTAGCACTCAGATCTAGCCTATCCATTATTAGATCACATAATGATAAGTCATTATGATCCTAAGCCATCATTAGATCTCATGCATCCTCAAACACTTAGGTGCATACTTAGTCTAGATCAATCAAAGCATCAGAAACCCATAACATGCATAATTTCTTTTAATCTAACACTTCATATGATATTCATTACTTGTACACTTAGCCCTTTGATCTTCTCCTCCTTATATAGTTTTAGCCTTTCTCAATACCTCGGACCAAAACAACACTTAGAACATGTGGTATTCTTAGATGGGATCAAATAACCGTTACTCTGCTCAATATTGTGGGCTAATACCATGGTATTGAACCTTGGTATTCTTTAATATTGAATTTCCTTGATTTTCCAACCCATACACGCTTTTCCTATTGTGAAAGTGCATGCATACATATACGCTCTTTTTGTACAGTGAACCCGCGTGTATATGCTCTTTTGTATAGTGAACCCGCGTATACAACTTAACATACATGAAAACATTTTTTTTCCTCAGTTTCTTGATTATGATCTGTAGTCCTTAGTTCCATCATCCTATTCTTCTATACCATGAATTTATTACCTCTGAATAAACTTGTTATAATGTGATTTTCCATTGTATATTACTTCTGAACTGATTGCTCTGAACTGCCCTGCATTTGGTCACGTCTTGTAAACGCAACTTCCATGCATTTTGTTTGTCCATCACTCTATCATCTCTGACCTGGATATTTATCTTTGTTCCATCATTCTGTCACCTTTGACCTATCCTGTAGATTTGTCTAGTTGCCACATACTAGCTCTGCTACAAGTGCGTTGCCATCAAGTACAACACATGCATCATAATTCCAACAATCTCCCCCTTTGGACTTGATGGCAACCATATTGGTGTTGATTACTGCAAGCTGTAGAAATTGTTAGAGATATCAAGAAACACCAAAATACTCTCCACCTTTGACATCAAGGGAAAAGGGAAGACCAAGATATTTTCTCCTTTTGAGATCAAGGGCAAAGGGTTGACCAAAATGAAGACTTCCATATCTGGACAGGTGAATATGAACATTGATCATGCTCCCCCTAGGTACATGCTGAATTCTCTTATTGAACTCCCCCTTTGTACATGTTGAGATGCACTAAACTGTCCATGCTCCCCTTGAGCACTTGCAGAGTCTGAAAAAATATTTTCCAAAAGAATAACATGACTCTATAACTTAGCTATGTGAGTATGACTTTCCTGTCACCAATGACTTATACATACATCAATCTCCCAACTAAGTGGAGATATGCCAAATTTGACTCATCTACCCAACCAAGTGGGGATATACCAATTGTTTATACATGACTGAAATATAGCAATTATTACATCATCCTTCCCATGCATAGTGGGGTTCAAATTACATCATATGACCAAAAAGGACTCATTAAAAGACTATGATAGACAGAGACATATTATTACATCATGGGCCTTTATATGACCTTTACATCGTATGTTATACATGACATTTATAATAAAAACCAAAGTTATAAACAAGACCATGATAGTCATCAACAACTATTATACACCATATATGATCTGCACCATAAGCATTTGTCAGCAACATCCAGACCAACAACCTGTATATGTCCATCATTAGTTCCCAAGATATGATAATGTAACTATCATCAACCTGTGACAAAGTATGCTGCATATAAATATCAGCTTATCCTCTTGATCTCATGAAGATCAACTTGCTATGTTTCCTTAGTAGAAAGAGCCTTATCATAACCTTCCATGAATCAACTAAGCATATGTCATATCTCCAAGAAGTAACACAAAATCATTCACATCATATCATATGTATGTGAAAAGACCATAGTCATCATATATGATCATAACATCATCATCAAGAGTTGCTTGATCTTTCCACAAGAATCCTCAATATATCAACCATGTATCAACACTAGGAAACATCCCACATATGATAAGCATCAACCATGATAATCCACATATGTGAGTATCAAACCTATCATCATAAAGTAAGAAGTCATCATCATTATGTGACTAAGTAAACCATGTTACCGAATATCCATATCTTCAAATAGCTATGTCTTCATGAGACCTATAATAACACCATTCTCTTGACCAACCAACAATATTTATCAATATGCAACTTTAAGTAATCATCGATGTATCCAACATAATGTGTATCCATCAAGGGGATAACAATATGTATCTAGCAAACCATGAGCTCATAGACATTTGTCAATCTTTCTTGATACCATCAATAGCAGCAATCATCAACCATGTGAGAGCCAAGAACTATAAAAATCCTCATCCATAACTGCACCATATGAAGTTTATGCATCTTTGAAGGCATGATGATAGCAACATTAAATAAATGACACTTATCAAATAATGAAGTTGTGTACTCAAGCTTTGTTCCTCTCCTTGTCCTTATGAATATCACCATGTAAGCAACATACCATATATGCATCATCAAAAGAGTCATCCACAATCATCCATAAATATGATTTGAATAATAACTATGTGGCTCAAGCAATATAAGTATCATTTGAGATTTCATCATAGGCAACTCATGGTTGTAGCATAGCATGATGTATTTAAACACTTCAACAACATAAGCATCCTCACCATTGATAAGAATCGTTATGTACCAAAGACTTGTAAAGATAATGCCAACAATGCATTATTAGAAGCATCACATATTCCCCCCTGAACTTGTGCCAACTATTCATTGTCAAATATGATGATTGCATATATCAGTAAGATTCATCAAAGCATCATCATCAACTAGTTGTACATCAAGTCATCAACACTTGTGAGGGTCAAAATCACTTCTAAGTAACATACATACACTGTAGTCATCAATCATCTAGACAGAAAATATAATTGATAATAGTATGAACCTTATTAGACCCGTTTTCTGAGTATGTCCCACTACTTCTTCATCAAACCAACATATACACGACTGAGCAGCTTCGAACTCGTGTATATACACGACTTATCTTCATGATAAATGCGTATGAGAATTAGAACACTGAAATTTCATACTTTCATTTCCTCCTAAGTTTGTTCAGTCTCTATACTGAGCTATGCCACATATTTCTGACTGTACTTCCTTCTTCTTCCATACCTTGGGGTGTGATGATGTTTGCTCCTTTTGGTATGTTGGCCAAAATTTTCTCCTGCATTCTTTTGCTATATGCCCAAACTTGTTACAAGAATAACATCTTATATGTTTCATATTCCTTCTAAAGAAATCAATGGTTTTGTGACCAAACATATTGCAAGAAAAACAATATCCCTTGACGTACCTGGAAGCTGATGATCTTTCTGTGTGACGGTTATTAGCTTGAACCATTCTTGCCACAACATGTTCAAAATTAATACATACAAAACATTCAACATTATTCATCAGAGGAAAGAACATATTATCACTTCCATATTTAGGAGTAAATGATTTTACTTGATGTTTTTCTTTCCTTGGTTGGTGATGGGGTTGACCTCTTAACTCCTTGTTGAGAATTTCAGATTTTTCATTAAAGTTCCTTGCCTCATCTTGTGAGCTAGATTCACCTTCAATAGTCTCATGTAAACCAAGATCAGATTTGAGGATAGGAGACCTTTGATTACTAAGAATATTATCCAAAATCTTAGTACTATCTTGAAATCGTAACAATTTATCGTTGTATTCTAATTTACCTTTTAAGATATTTAATTTAACTTGATATTGCTCTTCCTTTTCCAGATATTGTTTCTTCATGATTTCTTCAGCCTTTCTACCTTCTTCCACTTGTTGCCTTAATTTGAGAATCTCATTTTCTTGTTCTTCATCTACTTGCGGTAGTTCTTCATTTTTCTTATTTGAATTTTCAAGATCTTCTTTTAGAGAGATCCATTGTAAAATTGAAAATAGTCTAATCATAGAGTGTCCTTCCCATTTCCCGTCATCCCTTCTTTTTCATGAAGACAACTCGTCAAATCAGCTTGCTCATGTGAGCACACCAATTCATTTATCTTTGGGCATACCATCAGAAGAGCCTCTTCAATTGAGTAATCTGATTGTTGTTGAAACCTGTGACAGAGATGGTTGTCGTCTGGAAAGAAGTTTTGAAATTAGAAGCAATAGCCATCCTCAAGCCATGCATGATCTCGTTCAAGCTTCAAAATGTGATTCTACAATTCTGGAAATTTCTGGGATGTGTCAGGGAGTCGAGGAACTTCAACGTCCCTTGGTGGTTATGTTAGGACTTCGTGACTCTAGTAAGCCTCTTGAACCAAATCACATTTGCATGGTTGTACTTGATGTGAATTCCCGTGTGAAAAATGTTTGGTATTCCGGGTGTGATCTCTCGAATTTTCAAAATTTCACTTATGACTGAATTCACAAATTTGTTACGGTGCATTCATCTTCATGAAAATCTCTAACATCAAACTCAGGTTGGGAATGTTCATCTATCATGAAATCATGGGATTATGAAGTTGATCATCTCAAAGACTCTCTTTGCCCACAATTGTACTTATAAAATTTCTCCACTAATGATCAGCTCATCGGTCTTCTTATGAATCTTGTACTACAAATTTGTCCTCTCGTCACACCAAAGATCTCCCTGGGTGATGATGAACACACAAGCTACCACATGAATCAAGTTCCACTCCATTCACCATGCCTCAACTGTTTTCATGCATTCACAGTGCTAGCATTGTTTTTAAATTCTTGTGGTGACTATGATGCTTGCCAAATTGGTCATTAGTTGTAGGAAGGTGGTCTGTCATATCTAGCTCACAACAAACTTGGTTTGATTGTTTGGAGACTTTGCACGATTGTTCACATGGATTTTTCTTTGTTCATTGCAAACTGGGACTTTGATGTCTCAATTATTTCATCTGATCATTTATATGTCTTGGGTCACTGTCATTCGGCTTATCATTTTCCTATCATCACATCTGATGACAGTGGCTTCACACTCTCTGATCTTCACCGTTTAACATCTCTCTCTTCATAATTATGTCAAGCAAGTAAGGCACTTCAGCCTTTGTCGATGGCTATGGCAGGTCCGCATTGTCTCAGCATGACCACCGAGAATGATCAAATCTATTTTTCTTTACAAGATTCCCAACGTGATCCCATCTCTCAAATCAAAACTTTATCTTTTTAAAGGTCATGTGGCTTTCTAGACAACCTTCATGAATTTTATGATCCAATCACTGAATGACTAGAACAATCTTACTTGGCAAGCTCTATTGCAGGCAACAAGTTTCAATCCTTCCTCGTGCTTGCTAAGTAGTTCAGTGCAGACAAGAAAGCACCCGTAAGAGGCTTCCGATGTTTGTTTAAAAGTGGTATCCATCAAATACATAAGCATGTGCATTGGGTAAAACTAGTGGTTTTGGCACATCTTTCTGCCCACAAGAAAGCACTTCCTTCCCATGTGCAAGTTTTTCAAGTTTTTGTATTTTCTATTGCACATCACTGTTTATTTGTCTTAATCATTCATATCTTTGTGGATGCAGGTCGAGAATGACTACAATGGCTTCACTGGAAATTTCATTACATGTAACCGTTACCGTATAGCTATTAGGATAGGAGTAGGATTTGTTTCAACTTAGTTTTCCTTACCTTGCACTGATCTTGCACTCGTTCCTAGTAGTTTGTCCTAGTTTTCTTATTATGGTTTTACATCATGTTTTCTTTAGTCACCTTTCTGTCTCGTCTTTCGATTTTGGTTTTTTGGTTCTATGTCTAATTTCTTTTTTATTTTTGTCCTTCCTTGTTAAATTTTCATTTGTTTTCACTACGCGAATAAGTGTTGTGCCTGGACCTGTGCCCTGGCATCTAAATGTGTATGTGGCTGAAGTTCAAAGAGTCTTGTGACACTGCATCCCTTGGCTAGTCATGTTTCTGTTTTCCTTGTGTTTGGTTGTAATTGTTGGCCAATGAAGTATTGATGGAAAATATGATCTGTCCATAAGGAGAGCTTTGGTCCAACAATGAACCTGTGTCCAGTCTAGGAACCTCATGCCTTGTTATGCTTCTTAACCTGCAAAGCAATACCAAACAGAGAATATGCGAGAAAAATACCCAGAACACGGAATATGCGAAGAAAATATACCCAGAACACAGAATAGCAATGATTTTATTACTCAGAGAGAAATGTTCACAGGCCTCTTCGAGGGGGCAACCTCCAATAGAGCAGAGCTCGATTACAAAACAAGACACGATACTCCTCGCAGGGAGTCTCTATCCTTTATATATGACTCATACATGCAATACCACGGGTCAATACCGTGGGTTTTATTAATACCATCTATCTAATACTACCGCCCATGGACCCTTTATTTACTACTACCACCCATTTGTAACTAACTGTGGTCCCTTCATTAATTGCGGGTTAACCACTTAAAAATATTAATATGGGCTTTATTGACTCTTGACTATGACGTGATCCCATGACATGAATAAGGGGGTTAGGGTGGGACCCTAACATGCCCTCCCCCTTAAGACTAGCATTGTCCTCAAGGCTGAAGCTGTGGAAACTGCTGAAGAATAGTGGCTGGTTCCCAAGTTGCATCTTCCGGAGAGGTGTCTTTCCATTTGACGAGGACCTCTTTAATCATGCGGCCGCGCAGGTGCTTGTCTCGTGTGTTTAGAACCTGTTCCGGTTGAAGCCAGATTGACCCTTCCTCGTCCAATTCCGGTAGACTGGTTTGAACTCGGCAATTGTTTCCAATCACTTTCTTGAGGCACGATACATGGAAAACTGGGTGGATTTTTGCTGTAGGTGGCAAAGCCAACTTGTAAGCCACTTCTCCAATGTGCTGAAGTACTTGGTATGGTCCATAGAATTTTTGAGAGAGCTTTTGACAACCCTCCTTGTCTTTGAGTGATGTTTGCTGATAGGGTTGCAGCCTCAAAAAGACCTGATCCCCTTCTTGAAATTGGCGCTCTGAGCGATGTTGGTTAGCCTGTTGCTTCATACGGTTCTAAGTTTGATGAAGATTCTTGCGCAGGTGGGCGAGCATGGTCGTGCGGTGTTGTAGAAGTTGATCCACGGCTTGTACTTTGGAGCACCCCGTGAGATAAGAAGTAGGGGAAGGCGGAAGTTGACCATAGACTGCTTCATAGGGAGTCATTTTGGTGGTGGCATGATAGTTGGTGTTATACCACCATTCCGCCAGAGGTAACCACTGTACCAAAGGTGTTGCTTTTCTGAAGTGAAACACCTAAGGTAGGTTTCTAGACATTTGTTGACTGCTTCGGTTTGACCATCTGTTTGCGGATGAT
>APFE031055148.1:0-15242 GCA_000404065.3 Pinus taeda
TTTGAATAGCATTTATTGTAAATGGACACTTGTTATTTAATAAGTGATCCACAATTAGAGGTAGTTAGGACATTGAGCTTATAAATAGCTCATTGCAAGAGTGTTTGGTTGTTTGGGTGTAAACTCTTGCAAAATCAAATATGTAATTTTATTTTTTTTCTTCCTGATTAATAAAATTACATGTTTGAGGACACTTCTGCCATTATTGTGGTATTAGAGCTCCAGTAATGTTGCAGTGGATGTGAGAAGGAGATTCCAGCTCTACACGTTTTTGGAAAACTCCATTGAATTGATCAGCAAATGATTGGTATGGCATTTGTCTAATTTTTTTTCTTTGTTTAAAAGAAACAGAAATTTTATTAATGATTAAACAACCCCTTCAGAAGAAATAAAAGTTTTGTACTGTGATTTCTGGCCTAGCGATGGAGGATTTAAAATCTTGTGTGGGTTCTTGGATCTGATGTTTTTATTCATTTGAATTGGTTCGGTAAATTCTTGAGATGCACATCCGGTCCCTTGTTAAATTCCAGTGGTGTAAATAGGATGGAGTAGGAAATAAGAAGATTTATGTTTATAGAAGCAAATCCATGCCCCGCAAGATTGGCATACCCCACTCATTTTTATTTTTATTTTTCAACAATGGCATTTATTTATAGGAATACCATTTGTAACATGTGTTTATTTTTTGTTTTGAGTACATAAGCACTCTGCATGAAATGTTTGAAGGCTCCCAAAATTCATTTCCTTTAAATCTAGTTTAATTCCTATCATCAATGGAAAATGAGTGTGGATCATACGTTAATAGTTTTCAGCATAAAGGGAATGTTGGAGAAAGTTTCATCGCAACAGCAAGCGGCTGTGGGAATAGATGATGGGATCGATATTCGTTAAATTTGGAACCGACTGTGGATTAAATTGTAAATTTGGGGAGTAGCTTAATCGTTGAAATTTGGGTCTGAGAGATAATATTTGGAAGCAACTGATTATGTGAATTGCGTTTGGCTCTAAATAGTTTGCAAGCTGAGAAGACAAAGCTTACTTTTGGTGTATGTCGAAGTAGTAGTGACATCACTAGTTCTTCCTTCCTACGATATACGTTATGCAGCTCTGTAATATTGTTGTTTCTGCAGGTGCCGCTACCCAGAATGTTGGATTCTAGTCTTAAGTCTTTTTTGGAGCAGTTTCGATTATCCACCTATTATGCAATCTATTACTTCTATTATATCTCAGGTAGTATGTTTCTGAAATTTCATGTGTAGGCTCTGCAATTTTTTTTGCAGTGAAACCAGCAGCAAGAAGCCAACCAGGGTGAGCAGCAAAAAGCCAGCGTGAGCCAGCCTACCAGCAAGAAGCCAGCGTGAGCCAACCTGCCAGAAAGAAGCCTGCCAGCAAGAAGCCAGCGTGAGCCAGCCTGCTAGCAAAAAGTGAGCGTGGATTGCTAAAAGAATGCACCAAGAATTATTTTAAATGGTCAAAGGATGTGATTTTTTAAAAGGAATGATGTATGCTTTAAAGTTCACGTAAAATTCACCTTTTTTTTTTAATGGGATTTTTAAAAGATAATAAAGTTTTTTTGTAATGGAGAAATAAGGTGGATCATAAAGTTTTTGTAATGGAGAAATAAGGAATATTGTATTTTGGAGAGATCTGGTGATTTTTTAATTTTGGGAATTTATTGCTTGTGGAGTAATAAGGTGATTTGTAAATTTTTGGAGTAATAAGGGGATTTCAATTGTAATTTTTTTTAAAGGGATAAGTGTAACTCAAAGTAATCTTTTACTTTTTGGGGGGGGGGGGGGGGGTGTAACCTTTTTTTAACCAAGTTTTGCAAGAGCATCATTGTAAAAGTCAAATTTTGAAAGTTACCTTATAATTTTTTAGAAATTGACTAGAGCCAAGTGCAAAGTTCAGTCATTTTTCTCTTGCTTCAACGACTATACAAGGGTCAAGGCCAAGCCCCGATAGATCATTTTTTTATTGCATTGTGTGTTGCATGTTGTGTTGCCCATCTTGACATTTTTGTTCTGATTCTTGGTGCGAAGCTTCAACACTATAATGTCCAAGTTAATTAATTTGTTCTCTGATTCTGACAAACTTGAAGGTACAAAATCCTATAAAACATGGCACCGCCTCATCGAAAGCACTCTCATTTACAATGAATTATGGCAGGGTATATGTGATGGTGATATTAAGCCAAATAAACCCACAGATGCAGCTGCACTAGCAAAATGGGAAGTTAAGAATGCCAAAGCCTTAGCTCTTATTAAATCTTCTGTCAATGATGAAATGTATGTCCATATAGAAAATGCTACAGATGCATGGTCTGCTTTGAAAATTTTTAAACACCTCTTTGATACTCAGCTTGAATCAAAGAAAGTTGATCTACAATTAAAATTGTTGCAACAAAAATTAACTGAAGGAGGTGATGTTCTTGAATATATCTCAAGACTTAAGAATATTAGGCAGGAAATCATTAATGTTGGTTTTCCAGCAATAGATGATAGATTTATGGTCACAATTGTAATTTCTAGACTTCCTTCTTCCTACACGCATTTTTTGGAGACTCTACAATTAACTGAGAAATTAGAGAAACTAAAGTTTGATGAGCTCTGTGAAATGTTGACCCAACATGATAAAACCTTTGGGAAGAAGAAGAAAGTTGGTGAAGATGTTTTTTTCACAAAGGCCAGCACTAGTAAATCATCAACAGACAGTTCTCGAGGGAGAGGTAGAGGGAATTTCAATCAGAATCAAGCAGCACATAATGTACAAAGTCGAGGTCGAATCCAAAGCAGAGGAAACAAATTTAATAGAGGTAACAGTTCAGGAAGGAGTAATTTTCAAGGTAGAGGAAACAACCAAGGAAGAGGCAATTTTCAAGGACAAGGAAATAATAATCAAGGTAGAGGACAATCTCAACATAGAAGTCAAAGCAGAGGCAGAGGACAATCTTCAGGAAGAGAAAGAGACTTAAGTAAAATTGTGTGTTGACGATGTAACAAAGTTGGACATTATGCTGAAGATTGTCGAACTTCTCTTAACAAAATTCCCAAGTTTCAGCAGCATTCATCACAGTTTGCAAATGATCAAGATGATGATAGCTTAGAATATGTTTTTACTTCCTCGCCAGCATCACAACTTTCATCCCATCTTAGAAGTGATTATGAAAATGCCTGGATCTTGGATTCAAGGGCAACTCAGCGCATGACTTGTCGACGTGATTTTTTTTGGAATTTTCAAGATTGCCAACTTAATTCCATTTTTCTTGGAGATGATACAAAACATACTCCTTATGCAAAAGGAGTAGTTAAAGTTTTTCTCCCTGGCATTGGAGAAAAAATGATTTCCAATGTATGGTATGTACCAACTTTTAAGAAAAATTTGCTCTCTTTAGTCACGATTTGACAAGTAGGAAATCAGGTGATTATGGAAGATGGTTTAGTCAAGATTAATTCATTCAAACATAGCTTGAAAACTGTCATGATAGGATATGAAGATGGAAAACTATTACGGATGAAAGGGACAATTATTCCAAGGCATTCTGATTTTGTAGGGGCAGTGACTACAGGTATTTCACCTGTAAGACTATGACATGTAAGATATGGACATTTAAATTTTGAGAGTCTTTCTCAATTGCAGAAACAAGGAATGGTTAAAGGACTTCCCACTTTCAAAAGGGAAAATGCAAAATGTGAAGCTTGCACATTTATGGCAAACAAAGTCGAGAAATTTTTCCAACAAGTTCATGGCGTGCAAATAGGCGGCTACAACTAGTTCATAGTGATGTTTGTGGACCACTACAAACTTCATTTTGTGGTTGCAAATATTTCTTACCATTCGTTGATGATTTCAGTAGAATGACTTGGGTTTACTTCTTGAAGAACAAGTTAGAAGCATTTGATCAATTTAAAATTTTTCGCCAACTTGTTGAAAATGAATTCAAAGAAAAGATAGGTACTCTCAGGACAGATAATGGGGGAGAATTCACTTCAAATGAATTCAAAACTTATTGCAGTGAAAATGGCATAAGATGACATCTTACTAATGTTTACACTCCACAGAAAAATGGAGTAGTCGAAAGAATGAATCGCACCTTGTTAGGAATGGCAAGATCCATGTTAACTTTCAAGAGGTTAAGTCCAACATATTGGGCAAAAGAAATACATACAGCTGTCTACTTAAGAAACAGATCTCCAACTGCTTCTTTAGATGGAATCACACCTTATGAAGCTTGGTTTGGTTTCAAACCTCAAGTTAAACATCTTCGAGTTTTTGGATCAGTATGTTATGCCTTAGTTCCGAAAGAAAAACAAACTAAGCTTGACTCAAGAAGTTTAACATGCACAACGATTGGCTATTCTGATGAGACGAAAGGGTATCATCTTTTGACCAATGGAAAATTCATTGTGAGCAGGGATGTAATCTTTGATGAAACAGAAAGTAAGAGTGCTGAAGAAATCGAAAGTCTTCTTCAAAAGTTAGAAACTAAGGGCATTTAAAGAAAAGGAAAATGCAAAGTCAACCAACTTCACCAATTGGTATGAACTTGATTTTCCTTCCTCTGAAGATGAGTCATCCAGTCCATCTACTTCAACAACATCATCTGGGTCTTCGAGCAGTTCATTCGCATCTCCAATCAGCAGCAGTTCTTCTGATAGTGATTCTCTAGACTCTTCACTTGAACGAAGAACATCAGTTTATATTAATCCTCTTTACAATGATGGAGACTTTTCAGAATCGAAAACAAGTGAGCACCAACTACCGAAATGGGCAGTTCAACTTTTGAAAGATGCAAACCCTGATGAGTAGAAAAAAATAGGCATCAGAAGGGCACATAGAAGTGAAGGCAATTTTGCCTTGATAGCAAATGATTTTACTAAACCTTCCACATACAAAGAAGCAGTAAAACATAAAGAATGGAAACAGGCTATGGTTGAAGAATATCAAGCAGTGATTGATAACAACACTTGGAAACTTGTTGATTTTCCATCAAATGTTAAACCCATAGGATGCAAATGGGTTTATAGAATTAAGTATAATCAAAAGGGAGAACTTGAAAAGTATAAATCATGACTTGTTGCAAAAGGTTTTGCGCAGCAGGAAGGCATTGATTATGAGGAAACGTTTGCTCCTATAGCTAAATGGAACACCATCCGATTAAAACTTGCATTGGCCGCTCAGAAAGGATGGAAAGTTCATCAAATGGATGTGAAAAGTGCTTTTCTCAATGGGGATTTATAGGAAGAAGTGTATATGACAAAACCACTAGGTTTTGAAATTGAAGGACAAGAACATAAAGTCTGCAAATTGATCAAGGCTTTATATGGGTTAAAACAAGCTCCTCGAGCTTGGTATGCAAAGATGGATGAATACCTTAAGCAAGTTGGTTTTCAACGAAGTGAATCTGATGATACTTTGTATGTGCGACAACAAGGAAAATATTTGGTAATTCTTGTTATGTATGTAGATGATTTGATCATTACTGGCAACCATGATGATCATATTGCACAAGCGAGAAAGGAGTTACATGCAGGTTTTAAAATGAAAAATTTGGGATTACTTCACTACTATCTTGGAGTTGAAGTCTTCCAACGTCCACATCATATTTTAATTTCTCTAAGTAAGTATGCAGCAGAGGTTCTTCAGCGATTTGGCATGCAGGATTGCAAGCCCATTCTCACCCCCATGGAGCAAAACTTGAAACTTTCAAAATTTGAAGGGGGGGAAAGGTGGATAGTACAACTTACAGACAGTTGATTGGCAGCTTGATTTATTTGACAAATACTCGTCCTGATCTATCTTATGCAGTTAGTATTCATTCACGTTTTATGCAGGAACCACGAGACAGCCACTGGAATGCAGCCAAAAGAGTTCTTTGTTATATCCAAGGAACAAAATATTTTGGTCTTCTTTACACAAAGACTAAAAACTTTGTACTTGGTGGATATTCCGATGCCGACTTTTTTGGGAGTATTGATGATCGAGCATCAACATCAGGTTATTTAATGAATATGGGGTTAGCAGCAGTATCTTGGAGTTGTAAGAAACAAGCTACAGTGGCCACTTCTTCAGCAGAAGCATAGTAAATTTTAGCATGGGAAGCAGCATGTGAAATTATTTGGTTGCATAGAATTTTGTAGGACTTGGGCATTTCTCAGGCCGAAGCTACATCATTATTCATTGACAGCCAGTCAGCCATCAAACTTGCCAAGAACCCAATTTTTCATTCAAAGACAAAGCATGTGGACACCAAGTATCATCATATCAGGTCGCTCATTGCCAAAGATGTCCTCAAACCAGTTTATTGTCCTTCCGAAGATCAGATCTCCAACATTTTCACCAAACCACTTGGCAGAATAAAATTTACTAAGTTCAGGGATGAACTTGGTATCTGTTGTAATGTATCTTTGGATCATAGGGGGGAATGCTAGATGATCCAAAAATACTTTTTTATCATAGGTTATAAAATTAGAATAAAATAATTATTAATTTAAGATATTAAATTAATAATTATTCTAGAACGATTAATTATTTAATGGAGACAATTAGAATTAGCATATTGTTGTAACAAGATATGACTCTCCAAATATGTCGTATCTTAGGCTCTATTTTAGGATATTAGTTAGCTAGTTGGTTTGAATAGCATTTAATGTAAATGGACACTTGTTATTTAATAAGTGATCCATAATTAGAGGTAGTTAGGACATGGAGCTTATAAATAGCTCATTGCAAGAGTGTTTGGGTGTAAGCTCTTGCAAATCAATTATGTAATTATTTTTCTGATTAATAAAATTATGTTTCTGATGACACTTCTTCCATTATAAAAATAAGAAACCGACTCACTAACACATAAAGTCTTCCTTAAAATTATCTAGGTGAAGCCAACAATTTAGATTTTTGGGTTTCTTCAATTAATAATTGTTTCATAGTACAATACTTGTGATATAAGACAAATATAGAATAAATATATTGAATGGGCTAAGAAGTAAAGATAAGTATAATGGAAAAAGTTTCTACAAAATATCCATCCTGAAGCAAAGATGAATTTGTTGACTGAAATATTTGTAATCCTTCTAAAAGTATAATATTTTTTTCTAAAAAAACTACACGTGAATAAAAAAATTTACAATACATTTCAACCCAAATTCACATTAAAATCCTAATGGAAGAATCTTAAGGCAATTGGAACTTTTGTATTTCAAATGAAAAATGATATTTTACCAAAAATATAAAGAAAACCATGGGGTTTTAAAATCATTCTACATAGCATTCAATTTCAAATACAACTCTGTCGGCGAGGCTTTGCCATGTAGATGAAGACAATGGAGTACTTAGCCTCCATTCTTACAGTTGTTGCCCTTAACTCATTCAAATTGTAAAATATGAAAAAATAAGGGATAAGTACGGGTGAGTTGTTGCTCAGTGATTGGCCTGAATAAAAGTAAAAAGTTTGTTCTTTGAAAGTATGTTAAAGGATATATTAAGAGAAGTAACTTTATTTTCTAAATGAAACAACATTAATATACTCTAGTCAACCTACCTTCAAGTATTATATAACATTTTTAACCTTTTTATGATACATGTAAGGATGCTTTTGTAAATTTTATCACGATGTTTTTTTTTCTACCTCTGCTACCAAAATCCAAAAATCCTCATCAAATTATGTTTATTGTTTTGAAAATCTAAGACATCAAAAAAATATAATATGGAGGATAACATTCAAACTACCATTTTTCTTGCAATGTGAGGCTATTTTAGGGTTTTATTGTTTCTTTTTTAGGTGGTGTTGATTCCTACAATCGAACGACTACCTCTAGCAGCCAGGCCAGGAAAAGCATGTGTGCACACTTTACAACATTCCATTCATACTATGCATGCTTGATACAAAAAATAAATACAAACACTAATATTAAAATCTAAAACACTCAAAAAAACAAACAAACATGGGAAAGAGGTTCTTTTCAAGCGTGCACAGTTTACAACATTCCATTCATACTATACATGCTTGATACAAAAAATAAATACAAACACTAATATTAAAATCTAAAACACTCAGAAAAACAAACAAACATGGAAAAGAGGTTTTTTTTTTCAACTAGTGTTTCTTTCATTACTATTAAATGATGGTGCTACTCTAACATCTAGAAACAATATAGGTCCAACTCTTGTTCACATAGCTACAGGTCATGTCCACTTTGAGGCACTCCTACTAATAATAAATAAGCATAGATATTAATAATAAAGACGCACAAAGAAGTATAAGCATACTCACAAGAACAAATCTTGCATGTGTTGTTCTCATGTCGTACATCGGGTATAAACATACTCACAGGAAAAATAGAGACCCCTCTAAATTATGCTCTAAAGAATAACCATCTTGCATGTTTTGTTCTCATGCCATACATGGAGTCAAAAGAGATGTAAAAGGTTTGAGAAATGAAAAGCCCATTCAACTTGCACATTAATTTGAGATCAGTGGGTTGTTGATTCTATATGATAAATAATTCCATGATGAAGCATGTGATAATATCATAACTCCTCCAAGGCAATTTGTCTACTTCCAAACAAGTATCTTCTTTGCAAGGTCTTGCTCATCCTAGAAATCCTCCAATGGTTAAATATTTCTCACAAATTGTTGTAGGGGCTCCACAGAAGTTCTAGGTAGTGTCTTCCTCACAATTCCCTTCTTCCAATGGAGAGGAATCTATGTAGGCCATAATTTTAATTGGGAAATGGTCTAGAAAAAGTCTCGCAAGCATATAAATAGTTCATATTTAGCTTTGAATGTGAAGGAGATATCTGTTACTAGGATAGTTACACTACCTCCCTACAAATTTGTTCTTTTTTGTTTTTATCGAACTAACAAGAAGTGTGAGTGGGGAACTGATTGTCACTTTTCTCACTCATAAGAACTTCAGAAGCGTCAACAAGTATTGGCTCTTTTTTGGTAAGAAAGTAGAAACAATTCATGGCAGTGAAATAAGTTCCAACATTGCTAATGGGGTAAATAGTTATAAAATCATATTGTCCATGCATTATGATAAAAATGAAACATGTCCAAATGATTTGAAGTGCAAATTTTCCCATGAACACAATGATCTTAGGCCTTTATCACCTTCATCAAGTCCTCTATCGTGCAAGAAGAGTTGAAACTCGGCTTTCAATTGCATCTTCTCTATGATCTTATTTGAGTGAGGAATTTGATGATGTGAATTCTCTAAAGTTTTGATGATGTGAATTCTCTAAAGGAATTTGTTGGCTCGTAGTGCATTGGTTGCGGGAAATGAGGTGGGAAGTAAAAATTATTTATTTTTCGGGTTATCATCAACAACGACTACTTAGCCTTCTCGACATTCTCCATATTCTAGTTTTCATATGTTCAATGGTGGAATACGTTCGCCACGTTCATATGTAGAAAGTTACTATTAGCATTTGGTGAAATCACCTAGTCATTGGTTGGGGATGTTCCTTAGTCCCTGCAACCCTTTGCCTTCCAGCCTGTAGGTTATTTGGTAAAGAATACCAAGTTGATTCCAAAAAGTGCACAAATAATTATTAATACCATGGGATAAATACCATATTTATCAAAGAGACATGGTAAATAAATAAATATAAAAGAAGTATAAAAATGCATGTTAAATAAATAAAAATGTATCAAATAGGATTAGAATCAACATCTAATTATATACCAAGCCTATTGGCCAAATGCCATGGTAAATAAAAGATATATGATAAATAAATAAAATTATAAATAAGCGAGAGGTATGGTAAATAAATAAAAACTCTTCTTATATTTACTACATAAACCTTTTTATACCTACTAACACTCCAAAAAGAGGTTTTATTTAGGTGAATCCAATGGGCCAAATTATTATTAATACCATGCAAAAAAAACATTATTAACTTTAGGATTAATATTAAAATATTATTGAGATCCTCTCATTTCATAAAGGAGATAACTCGGGTTTCTAACAATGGAAGTGGGTGGATTCGCAGTGATGATCAGAGATCCATGGAAGAAAGTTCGAGTGTGGCCCGGTACATTCGACACTGCCGCGGATGCTGCCCGTGCATACGGTGAGGCCACCAGGGGCTTGCGCAGCGCAAAAGCGAAGACCATTTTTTCTCTCGCCACCGACGACAATGTCTCTGCTGCGCTTGCTCAGACGCGCAACCCCTGATGGATTCGAACGCTGCACCCTCAGCAGCAGTGGCCTCATGATCTCAAAGCCGTGGCTTTGGCTTCTTGTCTTTTCGTGCCGACCTTGGAATCAAGCAAGAGAGAGCAGGAAAACTCTACATTCACATGGTCTTTGTATGGATCTGAGGCAAACAGTTGCTCTACGAAACACAGTCTTAGCTTCAGATCTGACAAAGATCTGCCAGATCTGGCCACCCAGAAGGCAGAAAAGCCCACGCTCTGGCCAGATCCAAAGATCTGCATGGGGTCATGGCCCTTATCTGACTCCTTTCAGATCCAAATTTCCCAGCCTTCAGGCAGAACCATCATGCAATGGGTCAGCCCTTCAGATTTGGTGCAGGAACTCAAACTGAAGCTAGAGCGCAGAATGGGGATCCCATCAAACCTTCTGCGACTTCTCTTTCAAGGTAAACAACTTGAAGACCCTCTTCCCCTCTCTTCTTACAACATTTCCAGGAACAGCTTGTTGGTGGCAACCCTTCGTTTGAGAGGAGGTGCAGCGGGACAATCCTCCTCTACTCGGCCTTTCTCTTACAAGGACATAGTTCACTCTGAGAACCCCAAACCCCTGGAAGCCCTTAAATGTAAGGCCTTCTTGGTTGAAAAGATTGAAGAAGTTCCCTCTGTGGAACTCATAAATGAAGACCTGGCTTCCCATCTTCAATATTTTGCAGAAAGAGCCATCATTTGCAGATTTAATGGATTATGGCCGCGATCCCAGGATCTCTATGCATGGATCCATGCAAACTGGACACATCACTGTACGATATTTTTTTGCTCGAAAGGTTATTTCATTGTTCTATTTGATAACAATAAGCACTATGAAAAGGCCTTAGCAGAGGGCCCTTGGTTCATGGGAACTGCAGGACTATTTTTGACTCCTTGGTTCCCAAATTTTGATCCAGCCACTGCAGTCATTACCAAGACACTATTATGGATTTGGCTTCCAAACTTACCTGCCCACCTATGGAGTACTCAGGTCTTCAGAGCTATAGGAGACACGTTGGGCAGATTCATCCATGGAGATTTATGGCGGGAATCCAAAGGTCCCTACTCATATGCAAGAATATGTGTGGAGTTGGACCTGAGTAAAGGTCTTCCAGAACAAATCAATCTCAAGATAAACGACTTTGTCTGGACCGAGACATTGGATTACGAGAATACAACTTTTCGATGCCGCCTTTGCCACCAATCTGGGCATTTGCAGAATAAATGCCCATCTCGCCCAGCAAAGAAGAACAAGGCCAACGTCCCCAAACCCAAGTCCAAACGATGAGCTTCGTGCTCTCCTCCTCCAGTCGCGGATTCTGACTCCTCCAACTCTGAAGATGAAGATAGCGATGAAGAATCGAATGAGGCCCCTCGTTTCGTAGCCCCTTCCACCAATGGTCTGGCGCCTTCCTCCGACTCAGCCATTGCTCAGAAACGTGTACATTTGTCCTCCTCCTCGGATTCAGAAAAGGAGGGCTCCCCTGTGGAGGACCCTAATCTTCAAGTTGTAATCGCTCATCCACCCCAAAATGGTTGGGTTGAAGTTAAAAAAAGGAAAGGGAAAAAGCTTCGTGTTGAAGCCTCTACCCTTTCAGGGTAGCTTTCAATGCTTCTTAAGCTGCCAGTGCTTTGTTGTAGCTCCTTGCTTGCTTAACTCCTTCTCCGGAACCGAGGTTGATAGTCCTATCATTTCCGATTGCCAGTATCCTTCTTCTCTGGAATGTATCCTCTTGTACAATATTTTTTGCTTAATAGAATTAGTCTTAATCGAGAAAAAATAATAAAATATTATTATTAAATCTATTTAATATTCCTGTTAATATATTATAATATTAATATTATTAAATTAAGTAACTGATTAATACAATATTAAATTTGTAGAATTGAGGCTTCTGTGATCCATCATATTTGTAAAAAGAGCTTCGGCGTAAATCACATATAAAGATTATTGCCAGAGCGTGAATGCTGTGATGGCTGGGGGTTTCCACTCCCATCCCTCTCCCGATGAACGTCCCGTCTGTGACATTTCCAGTTCCACACGGTGAAGGCCTGAGAGCGTTCTGACTCGAAACGCGTCGACAATAATCTTTTTATGTGATTTACGCCGAAGCTCTTTTTACAAATATTAAATTTGTTATATTATAATATATATTAATATATCACGATATATGGGACAAAAGAACAAGGACAAGGTGATAGAGGTGGAGAGATGGGGGGCTGAAAAGGGAGAGATGGAGATAAATTGAAAGAGGGGGGAGGAGAAATGAAGAGAGAGAGGGGGGAGAGCATCGAGAGAGGTAGAGAAGGGTAAGAGAGGGAGTAACAAGGGAGATATGGAGAGAGAGTGTGTATGTTTAGGGGTGAGACTTTATAGCCTAGTAAATGGGGACTTCGAGAGAGGAGGAGAGAGGGAGAGATAGAGAGATGGATTTGGAGGGGGAGAGAGGGTCGAGGGAAGAAGAAAGACATAGAAAGTGAGAAATGGAGAGAGAGAGAGGGAGTAAGAAGGGGGATATGGAGAGAGCGTATGTATGTTTAGGGGTGAGACTTTATAGCCGAGTATGGGGGTAGATCTCACTTAAAAACATAAACATGTAAATGTAAACATAAATGTAAACCCAAGGCCTTATTTAAAAATTAATCTAATTATTGTTATGTATAAACAAAATATAAATTAAAAGTATAAAGAGGTTTACGAACACTAAAAAAAGAGGTATGGTAAATAAATAAAAGTATAAACAAACCAAAGATATGGTTAATAAATAAAACTTGGTCTTATATTTACTCTATAAACTTCTATATATTTAAGAAAACTCAAAAAAGAGGTTTTATTTAGGTGAAGCCTACCGCCAAATACCATGGGACAAATAATAATTACAACCATGGGAAAATACCATATTTATAAGAGGTATGGTAATAAACTAGAGGTATGGTAAATAAATAAAACCTATTTTTATATTACTTCATAAACTTTTGTATATTTATAAAAACTCAAAAGAGATTTTATTTAAATGAAGACTATGAACCAAATACTATATTTATAAAAGAGGTATGATAAATAAATAAATATAAAAATAGTATAGTAAATAAATAAAAATATATTAAATAAGTTTAGAAATCAACATCTAATTATATGCCAAGCCTATGGGCCAAATACCATGATAATTTTTGTACACTTTAACATTACAACTTTTTGTGATAACTTAATATGGTCACCAAATAGTATTAATATAAAAAAATCATAAATTACAACTAAATCATTATAACAATTAATATTAAAAAAATCAAATATATACCTAAATAATAAAAAACTTCATACATTAAAACTAAATAATTGTAACAATTAATATTAATGAAAAAGTCAAATATATACTTAAATTGTCTTCGTATAAAAAAATCATATATTAAAACTAAATAACTGTAAGAATTAATATCAATCAAATACATACCAAAACACTGCTTTATTGAATGGGTGTATTTAGTCTACGTTGAAATGCCATGGCCCTTACACCCCGAAATTCAAGGCCATGCCATGGCTCCAAAGCTGATTTCTCCATGGACAGCTAGGACGTCGGCTCCATGAATGTGTGCTCAAATTGTAAACCACCACCTCTATACTTATTTCATGAATTGCAGTGAAACACACATTGTATCCTACTCCTATACACATATATTTGGGATACGCTACAGGTTTAAAATCATCCCACAAAGTTGGAGGTATCCTGGGGATTTCTTATTTATTTTCTTAATCTAATCTAAAAATATTATTTTGAAAGTTAATATTTTTTTGAATGAAGAGAGTAGTTATCACTAAATATTTAATAAATAGTTAGGGACACAGTTACATGTTTCTAACTAAGTTCTTGAAATTAATTTCTTGAGGTTTTAACCGAGAGTTCAAGAGGATAAAGGTATCTGAGATGAAAAAGAAGAAAGAAAAGTTAGTAAGGAACATACTTTGCTGAAGAGCAAGGCGGTTCTATAAGGCCATATCTAGTTTCGACCAGAAGGGCGGAGACTGTAAGTCTCAAGAAATTAAAGAGTTAATGTGAACAGGAAAGCTTGGGGGAGACTATTGAAGTAGATCTCAAGGTTGGGAGGCAAAGATACAGAAAATGAAAGCTCGAGGGAGACTACTGAAGTAGATCTCAAGGTTGGGAGGCAAAGATACAGAAAGGGAAGACTGTAAGTCTTAAGAAATTAAAGAGATCCTTTGAACACGAAGCTCACGGGGAGACAGACTGTATGTCTTAAGAAATTAAAGAGATCCTTTGAACAGGAAGCTCAGGGGGAGACCACTGAAGTAGATCTCAAGGTTGGGAGGCAAAGATACAGAAAGATTCATGTCTCGTTGTTTGGACCAGAGGGAGTAGAGACTGTAAGTCTTAAGAAATTAAAGTATGGAACAGAGGGTGTAGAGGCTGTAAGTCTCAAGAAATTAAAGTAAAGGTCTGGTTGTTTGGAGCTCGGGAAAGTAGATCTCAAGGTTGGGAAGAAAGATTCAGGTCTGGTTGTTTGGACCAGAGCGCGAAGATTGTAAATCTCAACAGATTAAAGTAAAGCTATTGTTGTTTAGAATAGAGGGCAAGGAGATTCTAAGTCACAAGAAATTAAAGTAAATTAAAGAGTTCCTGTCCACAGGAAGGGGGAGACTACTAAAGTAGATCTCAAGGTTGACAGGCAAAGATAGTCTGGTTGCAAGATTGAATCAGGAATATTATAAGTAATAATATGAGCGCTTATTAGGTAGATTTTGTCCGATATAGACATAATAATCATTTCAGTAGTTCAAGAATGTAATAGATTGATTAAATTTAGTCATACTAAGTGTATGATTCAAGAAAAAAACATAAAAGGTTAGTATAGTAAAGTTCATGAATTTTATAATTTTATAATAAAGAGTGTTATAAGGTTCTGCACAGTTATAATTCTAAATATAAACAATATAAACAATATAGCTAGAGGTTAAACTTCAGTTTTATTATTGGAAAAATTGTACCACAAGAATTAGAGTAGGCTATTTCTCTATAACAAAGAATTATTAAGAAAA
>APFE031055149.1:0-13295 GCA_000404065.3 Pinus taeda
TATCCATTAGTACTCCTCTACCTAAGAAGAAAGATGAAAAATTAGGAGAAACAAAGAACCAAAGAAATGAATCAAATACCCAATGTGCCAAAACACCTAGGAGTGAAGAGGTAGAGATAAAATTTTATTCAAAAGAGATTTCAAATAAACCACTTTGGGGAAGAAGTTTCAAAAAAACCTCACTTTTAGTTGAAATTTATCCGATGGCGGCATCGTAACAAACCTCAAACTCCCTGAATGAATCTAATTCAACCATTCTCAAATTTGAAATTCAAATAGCTAGAGTTTGGGCGGGTGTTTTGAAAATTCAAATAAATATCGCATAAATGCATATTTCAAATCCACCACGTATTTACGACATCGAAGCACACTGACGACATTAATTACTTTGAAACGAAACACACTACCTGTATTATTGACAGTGAACCACCGGTGCTCCGGATAATATCTTTCATAGGTAAAGGTGCCATGCACTAAGCTTCCAATGATTGGGTTAGTGCATGGTCTTTTAAGAATTTCCATTTTATATGGCTTATGATGCAATTTACACCCCCAACGGGCAGGAGTGAGGACCACTGGAATCGATTTACTTCAAACCTAGTTTCATTTTTCCGACTGCTGGAATCGATTACTTCATGTATTAGTCATGATATCCATCTCATTTAACCTGTAACTAACAACTTATAACGTGATCATTATAGGCTAATATGCAGTTATACACATGCCGACGTGGCCACTACAAAAAAATAGAAAAAAAGCGACCATAGAATGGAGAACACGACAGGTGATCCTTTCTAAAAATAAAAAATATACTAAGAAGGAGATCGTGGCCACTACAAAAAAAAAGCTAGAAAGAAAGCGACCATAGGATGGAGAACACGACAGGTGATCCTTTCTAAAAATAAAAAAATATACTAAGAAGGAGATCGTGGCCACTACAAAAAAAAAGCTAGAAAAAAAGCGACCATAGAATGGAGAACACGACAGGTGATCCTTTGTAGATCGTTAGCCGGTGAATATTTCTAAAATTAAAAATTACGAACAAGCTTTTAACCACAATAAAATTGAAAATCTAAAAGCCTGAAGGTTTCAAGCGGATTTGAAAATTTTAAGAAATCAATTTTGTGATATGCAGCTACTTAGATGAGCACCTGTATCTTTGATCTTTGACACGAGCTGGGTCCGGTGTATATTTGATATTTGTGGCAGAGAGGCCGGACATAAGTGGAATAGGAGTAGTGGTATGTATGATTGGATTAATAGGCATGAAAATGAGCGGTCAGCAGGGTCGGTCGAGGAGATTTTTGGGTTTTTAGATCAGACTAGGTTTTTGTTTAGTTTTCTCTTTTCTTGCGTCAAGCATGGCCATTCTTACCAAGGGTTTGCTTGTTTTCTCTTCTTCATTTGTTTTGTATTTTGATTTATTTTAGTAGTGTCTGGTTTTGAGAGGGTGGGATAGAAAGTGAAGATAAATATGAAGTAATAATGGAACGAAGGAATGGGTTTATAAGCATTTTGTAGTAAGAATTAAGAATTCGGCATGGTTATCCACGAGGTATTTCCTGTTATATTTGTTTGATACTTAGATTTATGGATAAAAATTTAAATTATAGTTAATTATATTACAGTTAATGTGTATTTTAGAATGATTTACTGTTTACCCATAGCAAAAAAGTAAACAAAAAAGGTAAATATTACATACTAATTATTTCACATGTATACATTCTAGGGCTTGGGAAGACCGAATCCTGTTGTTGAATATACCACCTTCTTGGGATAAGCCCAATTTGTTTTAGTATAAAAATTTATATGACCATCTTGAATTTTGTAAGGAAAACATTCTATTAATATGTCTATATTTTTTTGTTTCTTTAAGGTCCAAGAGAAACGTGGCTTTGGTGGCATGGAGATAGCCAATTAGGCTCCTTCAATCAACCTATCCTCAGAGTCTAGGCAACTATCACACATGCATGGCAGGGAATAGCTTCAGAGTCCTAAAAGTAGAGTAACCCTCAATGCATGTAAGGCAGGGACTAGTGGGAGAGTAACGTTGAATGGATAGATGGAATGTTGCATAAGTGGGAAGACTAATGGTGATGTTGAGGGATCTAGACTTGAATCCAATAAGCTGGTAAAATCCATTGATATTTGAGGCATTTAATAAATAGATTTCACTTTAATTTTAAAATCCTTGGCTTAGATAATTTTTTCTATCAATCATCAGAATACTTTTACACAATCCTAAATACTTTTGGCATAATTTTAGAAATGTTCAACAATTACATATACATGTATTTTTATTTTTAGTCTCAATGTGCAAAAAATTTAATGGTGTTCAATGTTTACTGAGAATCGTGGAGGCTTTGTGGCAGATGTTCTCTGTTCGCCTTTGTTTGGTAGGTTGTAAGAAATGAAGTAGGAAGGGATTGGAATCTGGGAGAAAGGTTAGGGTTCATTTGATTTTTTTGTTCTTCTTTTTACAGTCATTTACAATATCGAACTTTTAGGTTTTTGATATGGGTAGTGTATTTAAGATTTTTTCTGAATTCTTTTTTACTTTATTTTGACGAGTGTCTCAGGGAAATTTTTCTTCATAATTTCAATTCTATTATAATTTTTTTTATATAACATAATCTTATTTATCTATTATCATGTAGGGTTAATAATATATAATATCGAGTGTTTAAGTTTTTGATAAAGGTAGTGTATTCCAAAGGTAGTGTATTCCAGATTTTTTTGAATTCTTTGTTTACTCTGTTTTGACGATTGTCTTAGATAAATTTTTCTCTTCAATTTCAATTCTACTATCATTTTTTTATAAATATAATGTTTTTTTATCTATTATGATCATGTAATGTTAATAATATAACTTTATGTTTTTAAATATGTTTACAGGACTGAGATGGAAAATGTAGACACAACATGTAATTTTTTTTGTTTTTAATTATATTATTATTTGTAAACTCTCAAATATTACATTAATATTTTTTTTTAAAGAAGGGATTTTGTAAACATTTTTTCAAGTTCTCAAAGATACCTATGGCCATTGTTATTTCTGAAAAATGCTTATGATTATGGTTATTTTTGAGAAATATTTTTTTTCACTGGTTATGTTTTCTTATTTTATTTTTTTGAACTAATTCACATATTGTTTTTATTTTATTTTATTTTTGTTAACAAATTTATATATTATGTCATGGAATGTAAAAATAATTTTAAAATAACAACATTTTTTTTTAAATAAATTGATATTAGTTGTTAAGTTAATATGTATTTGAACAATCAATGTTTATAACTAATGTTAATAAAGCTTTATGGTATGGAATTGTTGAAGTTTACTATTTCTTAATTTTTTTCAAGTAAAATTAAATTTTCATGAACATTTTTAATCATTATATTTTAAAACTATAAATAGGATGACATTATCACAAATAATTATAACCATAGATTTCTTTGTAAGGATCACCCTTTAATATACAATTAAAAAATCACATTTTTATAGTTCTTTTTAATTAATATTTCAACTATACAAATAATTATAACATCACAAATGATTATGGCTATGATTCTTTTTAAGCACAATAATTTCATACACATTTACAAAATATATCACAAAGCTCTTATAATAAAATACAAAAGAAATAAACATACCATTTAAAAATTAATTTATAATTAGTTACAAGTAGAATTTAAATGTTTGTATTTTTTATTTTATTTTTTATGTTATGCAATGTGTTTGTTGTAAGAAATTTGTTTGTTTGTTTGTGTGTATATAGTGATTTTACACATACATAACTTCACAATTTAAATGAGTTTAATATCCTATATTATCTTGTTTATATTAAAATTATTGTCTAATTTAATGATGTTTTATTTGTTTTTGCAAATATTATTAATTTAATAAGTGATTTTAAATTTGTTGTTAATGTATTTTTATAATATTTAATTATTGGATATTATAATTTGGTTAAAACAATAATATAACTTATTTTTAATGAATATTTTTAATCTATTATAACATTATAAATACCTATGATTTTTTTGTAGACATCACTATTGAATATATATATCTCTATAAACTATGATTTTCTTTTTAAGCACTCTTGTGGAATGTATATTTTAGTATCACAATTTGTCATACTTACATTAAAGAAATATATATTTCAACAATAAAAATAATTATAACATCACAACATACTATATCATAAAAAAATTTGCAAGAACAATTATTCAATATATTTAAAGAATATATTACAAAACTCTCATCATAAATAAAAAGAAATATATGACAAAGAAATTAATTAGTCAACCTGATATTTTATGCCACCATTTTAAATATGTTTCGCAATTAATTATGAGTTTTATAAAGATTTTATACAATATCTCAAAAATTACACATAAAATAAGTTGAATAAGTAAAATGTTTTATAATATTTAAAAGCTATATTATAAATCTCTTGCCACAAACTGAAAGAAATATATGTTTTAGATAATATTTTTTCCACTTCATGTTTTACAATAAAGTTTTAGATATTTTTTTTCAATTATTACTATGTGTTTTTATAATGACTTTATACAATATCATCTACAAAAATTACACATCAAATAAATTGAATAACTAAGTTGTACGAGCTTAAATTTATTGTATATAAACTTTTTTATTCTAAAATTGATGTTTAGTTTAATAAAAATTAATCTTATTGCAAATATTATTAATCTGATAAGTGCTTTTAAATTTATTTTTAATGTATGAGCTAATTGATATTTTTTAATATAGAATTGTTGGAATTTGATTGGTTTAAACAAAATAATTTAAAATTATTATGTTTATGAATATTTTTAATCAACATATGATGAATGACTATCAAATATTTTGTAAGAATTATTATTGAATGTATATTTGAAAGTTATAAATTTTAGCAATTTTTTTAAATTTATATAAATCAAGAATACAAATTACTATAATAAATGAATGTGATCATAATTTTTTTTTCCATAACAAATTTTTTTCAATATATTTAAGATAATATCACAAAACTCTCATCAGAAAATTCGAAGAAATCTATGTTTTAGAAGTTAGCTAGTCAAATCGATATTTTATGATAGAATTTTAAATATTTGTATTTTTATATTTTATTGTATTTGTACCATGACTTTACACAATACCATATGAAAAAATTAGACTTCAAGTAAATTGAATATTATAATTTTAACCCTTGTAGATTAATTTATAAGAAAAAAAAAAATATTTTTTTGTAAATTACTATTCCAATCAAGATATATTTCAAAAAATACCAAGTTTGAATCTTCTTTTATTTATTTATTGTAAATTTAATAATATAGTTTTTCTGGAATGATATGTTAGTTATTTGTAGTATATAAGTAGAGTTTCTTATTGATATTTTAATTTATAACTATGATTTTTAACAAGTGTTATCAAACAATATACAATATACATTTTCAAAATATAAATAAATATGACACAATAATACCATTTTAAATATATATCACAAATAACTATAGGGTTTATGGTTTAGGATTTAGGATTTAAAATGTTATAAAATTCATAGGGTTTAGGGTTTATGTTTTAGGGTTTAGAACAATTTAGTAAATGATTTTAATAAATGCTTATAAAAATTTGCAAAAAAGCTTTTTAAAATGTTATAAAATTCCTAGGGTTTAGGGGTTAAGGTTTATAACCCTTTAGTTTAGTGTTTAGGGTTTAGGATCTATGTTTTAGGGCTTCGGCTTTAGGGTTTAGGTTTTAGGGCTTAATAATGTTATAAAATGTTTAGGGTTAGCATTTTGGGTTTAGGATTTAGTGTATATAACACTTTAGTAAATGATTTTAATACACACTTAAAGTAAAGCTACAAAATGCTTGTTTAAATGCTATAAAATGCTTGGGGTTGACACTTAAGGGTTTAGAGTATATGATTTAATATTTTAGGAAATCCTTAGTTTTGTGTTTTGGGTTTATAACACTTTAATAAATTATTTTAATAAACAGGGAAAAAAGGTACAAAATACTTCTAAAAATGTTATAAAATGCTTAAGGTTTAGGGTTTAGGGTTTAAAATGTTATAAAATGGTTAAAGTTCAAGGTTTCAATTTTATAACACATCAGCAAATGATTTCAATAAACAATTAAAAAAAAAATTCTAAACACTTTTTAAAATATTATAAAATGTTTAGGGTAGCGTTTAAGGTTTAGGTTTTAGGGTTTTGGTTTTAGGAAATACGGTTTTAAATTTTATAAAAATGTTAGGGTTTAGGATTTAGGGTTTATAAGACTTTAGTAAATTCCTCTAATAAAAACTTAAAAAAAATGTTTCAAAACAATTTTTAAAATGTTATAAAATGATTAGTGTTTAGGGTTTATGGTTTAAGGTTTGCAACGCTTTAGTAAATCTTTTTAATAGAGTCTTAAAACAATTACAAAACGCTTGTTTAAATGTTATAAAATTCATAAGGTTTAATATTTAGGGTTTTGGGTTTATGGTTTATAACACTTTATTAAATTAGTTTAATAAACACTTAAACAAATGCTACAAACTCTAATTAAAATGTTATTAAATGTTTTGGCTTTAGGGTTTAGGGAATAAAATTTTATAAATTGTATAGGGTTTATAAAATGCTTATGGTTGGGGGTTTATGGTTTAGGTTTTGTAACACTTTAGTAAATTCTTTTAATAAGTAATTAAAAAAAAGTTACAAAGCACTAGTTAAAATGTTAGAAAATGGTTAAGGTTTAGGATTTAGGGTTTAGGTTTTCAAATGTTATAAAGTGCTTAGGGTTTAGGGTTTATGAAAACTTTAGTAAATGATTTAGTGCTAGAAAAATTCTCTTTATGATGTTATAAAATTCTTAGTGAATAGGGCTTAGGGTTTAAAGTTTAAAATGTTATAAAATGATTCGGGTTTAGGGTTTTTAAAACTTTAGCAAATGATTTTAATAGCCACTTTAAAATGTTAGAAAACACTTGTTAAAATGTTATAAATCCTTAGAGTTTAGGGTTCAGAGTTTAAAAAGTTATAAAATGCTTAGGTTTTATGGTTTATAACACTTTAGTAATTGCTTTTAATAAACACTTAAAAAAAGTTAAAAAATGCTTTTGAAAATGTTATAAGTTGCTTAGGGTTGATGGTCTAGGGTTTAAAATGTTATAAAATGTGTAGGGTTTAACGTTTAGGGTTTATAAGACTTTAATAACTAGTTTAAATAAACATTAAAATAAAGTTACAAAACCTTTGTTAAAACATTATAAAATGATTAGGGTTTAGGGTTTAGTGTTTAGGGCATAGGGTTTAGAGTTTAACACGTAGGGTTTCGAGTTTAGGGTTTATAACAATTTACTAAATTCTTTTAAGGTTTAGGGGTTTAGATTGAGGGTTTTGGGATTAGGCTTTATAAAAATTTTGTAATAGATTTTGATAAACACTTTAAAAAAGCTACAAAATGCTTTTTACATTTTTATAGAATGTTTAGAGTTTAGGGTTTAGGGTTTATAACGCTTGAGTAAATTCTTTTAATAAACACTTGAAGAAAGGAAAAGGTACAAAATTTTGTTAAAATGTTAAAAAAATCTTAGTGTTTAGTATTTAGGGTTTATGGCCTAAAATTTTATAAGATGCTTAAGATTTAGGGTTTAGCGTTTAAGGTTTATATTTTATAATGATCTTGTAACTAATTTTAATAAGAAATTAAAAAAGTGTTATGAAACACATGTTAGAATGTTATAAATTTCGTAGGGTTTAGGGTTTTAAATGTTTCAAAATGCTTAGGGTTTAGGGTTTATAGCACTTTAGTAAATTATTTTAGTAAACACCTAAAAGAAGTTACAAAACACTTGTTAAAATGTTATAAAATTGTTAGGGTTTAGGGTTTAGAAAGTTATAAAATTGTTAGGGTTTAGGTTTTATGGTTTATACAAGTCTAGTAAATTTGTTTAATAGACAATTAAAAAAAAGTTACAAAATAATTGTTAAAATGTTATAAAACGTGTAGGGTTTGAGGTTTAAAAGGCTATAAAATGTTTCGGGTTTAGGGTTTAGTGTTTGAAATTTTAATAGATGCTTAAGGTTTAGGGTTTAAGGTTTAGGGCTTATAACACTTTAGTAATGCTTTTAATAAGCACTTGAAAAAATGTTACAAACACTTTTTAAAATATTATAAAATGCTTATCCCTTGGGGTTTAAGGTTTAGGGTTTATAAAAAATTTAGTAAATACTTGTAATAAGCACTTAAAAAAAACTTACAAAACACTTGTTAAAATTTTATAAAATGCTCAGGGTTTAGGGTTTATAACACTTTACTAAATCCTTTTAATAAACACTCCAAAAAAAGTTAGAGAACACTTGTTGAAATGTTATAAAATTCATAGGGTTTATGGTTTAGAATGTTATAAAATGATTGCTACAAAATCCACAGGGCTTAGGGTTTAGGGTTTAGGTTTTATAAGAGTTCAATAAATTCTTTTAATAAGCACTTAAAAAAAAAATGCTTGTTAAAATGTTATAAAATGCTTAGGGTGTAGGGTTTAGGTATTAGAGTTTATGTTTTAGAGATTAGGGTTTATAAAACTTTAGTAAACGACTTTCACAATAACTTAAAACAAAAGTTACAAAATGCTTCTTAGAATGTTATAAAATTCTTAGGGTATAATGTTTAAGGTTTCATGTTTAAAATGTTATAAAATGCTTAGGGTTTAAAATTTTATAAAATTATTAGTGATAAGGGTTTAGGTTTAATTTTATTTTAGTGAATTCTTTTAATAAACACTTAAAAAAGAGTTACAAAATGCTTGTTAAAATGTTACAAAATGCTTAAGGTTGAGGATTTAGGTTTTAAAATGTTATAAAATTCTCATGGTTTAGGGTTTATTCTTTGGGTTTCAGAACACTTTAGTAAAAACTTTTAATAAACGCTTAAAAAAAGCTATAAAACACTCATTAAAATGTTACAGAATTCTTATGGTTTAGTGTTTGGGTCTAAAATGTGATCAAATGATTTGGGTTCAGGGTTTAGGGTTTAGGGTTTAGGTTTAGGGTTTATAGGAATTCAGTATGTGGTTTTAATAAACAATTTAAAAAAAATACAAAAGGCTTGTTAAAATGTTCTAAAATTATTAGGGTTTAGGGTTTAAAATGTTATAAGAATTTTAGGGTGTAGCGTTTAGGGTTTATAACACTTTAGTAAATAATTTTAATAAACACTTAAAAAAATGTTACAATTAAAATGTTAGGGTTTAGGGTTTAAAATGTTATAAAATTCTTAGTTGTTAGGATTTAGGGTTTAGAGTTCAGGATTTAGGGTTAAAAATGTTATAAAATGCTTAGGGTTCAGGGTTTATGATTTAGGTTTTAGAACAATTTAGTAAATTATTTTAATAAACATTTATAAAAATTTACAAAAAGCTTGTTAAAATGTTATAAAATTCGTAGGGTTTAGGGGTTAAGGTTTGTAACACTTTAGTTTAGCGTTTATGGTTTATGGTTTAGGGTTTGGGGTTTAAAAATGTTATAAAATGCCTAATGTTAGTGTTTACGTTTATAACACTTTAGTAAATTATTACAATAAACACTTAAAGTAAACTTACAAAATGCTTGTTTAAATGTTAGAAAATTCCTCGCATTGAGGGTTAAGGGTTTACGGTATATGGTTTAGTTGTTTATTAAAATCATTTACTAAAGTTTTATAAACTTGAAACCTTTAATTGTAAGCATTTTATAACATTTTAAGCCCTAAACCCTAAACCTTAATCATTTTATAACATGTTAAGAAGTGTTTCATACATATTTTTACGTGTTTATTAAAATAATTTACGAAAGTATTATAAACCCTTAACCCTCAACCCCAAGCATTTTATAACATTTAAAAAAGAGTTTTGTAACTTTACTTTAACTATGTATTAAAGTCATTTACTAAAGTGTTATAAACACTAAACCCTAATCGCTAAACCCTAAACCCTAAAGCCTAAGCATTTTATAACATTTTTAAACTGTAAACCCTTAACCGTAAACCCTAAACCATAAACCATAAACCATAAACCCTAAACCCCAAGCCCTATACCCTAGACCCTAAACCCTAAATGCTAAGCTAAATTGTTATAAACCTTAACCCCTAAACCCTAGGAATTGTATAACATTTTAACAGGCTTTTTGTAAATTTTTATAAGTGTGTATTAAAAGCATTTACTAAAGTGTTCTAAACCGTAAAGAATAAACTATAAACCCTAAATCTTAAACCCTAAACACTAAATCCTAACTACTGAGCATTTTATAACATGTCAAACCCTAAACCCTGAGTATTTTATAACATTTTAAACCCTAAGCCCTATACATTAAATTATAACTTTTTAAATTTTTTTTATGTGTTTATTAAAATCATTTACTGAAGAGTTATAAACCATAAACCCTAAACCCCAAACTCTAAACCCTAAACCATACACCCTAAGCATTTTATAACATTTAAAACCATAAACTCTAAACCCTAATAATTTTATAACTTTTTAAGCCTTTTGTAATCTTTTTAAGTGTTTATTAAAATAATTTACTGAAGTTTTATAAACCCTAAATCCTAAAACCTAAACCATAAACACTAAACCCTAAGCATTTTATCACATTTTAACACCAAACACTAAACCCCAAGCACTTTATAACATTTTATTAATCCTTTTGTAGCTTTTTTTTAAGTGTTTATTAAAAGAATTTACTAAAGTGTTATAAACCATAAAGAATAAATCCTAAACCCTAAGCATTTTATAATATTTTAAGAAGCATTCACTAAAATGTTGTCAATCCTAAACCCTAACCACTAAGAATTTTGTAACATTTTAAATCCTAAATTGTAAGAATTTTATAAATTTTTAAACCCTAAACCCTAAGCATTATACCCTAACCATTTTATGACATTTTAACAAGCTTTTTGTTGATTTTCTTTTAGGTGTTTCTTAAAACCATTTACTAGTCTTATAAACTCTAATCCCTAGAACCTAAACTCTAACTCCTAAACCCTACACCCTAAGCATTTTATAATATTTTAAACCCTAAGCATTTTAAAACGTTTTAACAACCGTTTTGAATTTTTTTAAGTGTTTATTAAAAGAATTTATTATAGTGTTATAAAACGTAAACCATAAACCTGAAACCCTATGGATTTTATAACATTTTAAACCCTAAACCGTAATAATTTTATAGCATTCTAAACGCTAAACCCTATTAATTTTGTAACATATTGACAAGCCTTCTCTAACTTTTTTTTGAGTGTTTATTAAAAGCATTTAGTAAAGTGTTATAAACCCTAATTGCTAGTCAATTTATAGCATTCTAACAAGAATTTTCTAACTTTTTTTAAGTGTTTATTACAAGTATTTACTAAATTTTTATAAACCCTAAGCATTTTATAACCTTTTAAACCTACCTTAAACCCTAAGCATTTTATATCATTTTAACAAGTTTCCAATAACACTTTTTTAGGTGTTTATTAAAATGATTTACTAAAGTTCTATAAACCCTAAACCCCAAACCCTAATCTTTTTGTAACATTTTATACCCTAAACCATAAACCCTAGAATTTTATAACATTATAACAAGTGTTTTTTAACACTTTTTGAAGTGTTTATCAAAAATAGTTTCTAGATTGTTATGAAATCTAAACCCTAAATCCTAAGCATTTTATAACATTTTAAACCCAAAACACTAAACCCTAATCATTTCTTAACATTTTAACAAGCGTTTTGTAACTTTTCTTTAAGTGTTTATTAAATGAATTTACTTAAGTGTTATAAACCCTAAACCCTACACTCTAAGAATTTTATAAAATTTTAAAAAGCATTTTGTAACTTTTTTTGAAGTGTTTATTAAAAGCTTTTACAAAAGTTTTATAAAGCCTTAACCTGAAATCCTCAAACTGGAACCCTAAACCTTAAAAGAATTTACTAAAGTGTTATAAACCATAAAGAATAAATCCTAAACCCTAAGCATTTTATAATATTTTAAGAAGCATTCACTAAAATGTTGTCAATCCTAAACCCTAACCACTAAGAATTTTGTAACATTTTAAATCCTAAATTGTAAGAATTTTATAAATTTTTAAACCCTAAACCCTAAGCATTATACCCTAACCATTTTATGACATTTTAACAAGCTTTTTGTTGATTTTCTTTTAGGTGTTTCTTAAAACCATTTACTAGTCTTATAAACTCTAATCCCTAGAACCTAAACTCTAACTCCTAAACCCTACACCCTAAGCATTTTATAATATTTTAAACCCTAAGCATTTTAAAACGTTTTAACAACCGTTTTGAATTTTTTTAAGTGTTTATTAAAAGAATTTATTATAGTGTTATAAAACGTAAACCATAAACCTGAAACCCTATGGATTTTATAACATTTTAAACCCTAAACCGTAATAATTTTATAGCATTCTAAACGCTAAACCCTATTAATTTTGTAACATATTGACAAGCCTTCTCTAACTTTTTTTTGAGTGTTTATTAAAAGCATTTAGTAAAGTGTTATAAACCCTAATTGCTAGTCAATTTATAGCATTCTAACAAGAATTTTCTAACTTTTTTTAAGTGTTTATTACAAGTATTTACTACATTTTTATAAACCCTAAAGCTTAAACCCTAAACCCTAAGCATTTTATAAACTTTTAAACCTACCTTAAACCCTAAGCATTTTATATCATTTTAACAAGTTTCCAATAACACTTTTTTAGGTGTTTATTAAAATGATTTACTAAAGTGCTATAAACCCTAAACCCCAAACCCTAAGCTTTTTCTAACATTTTATACCCTAAACCATAAACCCTAGAATTTTATAACATTATAACAAGTGCTTTTTAACACTTTTTGAAGTGTTTATCAAAAATAGTTTCTAGATTTTTATGAAATCTAAACCCTAAATCCTAAGCATTTTATAACATTTTAAACCCAAAACACCAAACCCTAATCATTTCTTAACATTTTAACAAGCGTTTTGTAACTTTTCTTTAAGTGTTTATTAAATGAATTTACTCAAGTGTTATAAACCCTAAACCCTACACTCTAAGAATTTTATAAAATTTTAAAAAGCATTTTGTAACTTTTTTTGAAGTTTTTATTAAAAGCTTTTACAAAAGTTTTATAAAGCCTTAACCTGAAATCCTCAAACTAGAACCCTAAATGAACAATTCTTCGATGATTCAAATGAAAATACCTTCTCTCTATATATAGGAGTCTAAGGAGTCATAACATAATCAGAGCCTACATAACAATAATAATGTAAGGGCACAATAATAACAATAGTGG